>CAIGQV010019124.1:2101147-2114359 GCA_903798115.1 Danio jaintianensis | reverse complement strand
GGAGAAAGTATTGCATTGTATACTGTTATAAGGTGCTGTGTACAAATGCGTATGGAGAAAGTAT
The DNA here is from genome assembly GCA_903798115.1 of Danio jaintianensis. NCBI lineage: Eukaryota > Metazoa > Chordata > Actinopteri > Cypriniformes > Danionidae > Danio > Danio jaintianensis. Next base: position 2,114,295 of record CAIGQV010019124.1, on the reverse strand, counting down.
TGCATTGTATACTGTTATAAGGTGCTGTGTACAAATGCGTATGAAAAAGTATTGCACATGTTTATTGCACAGTAGGGGAATAATTAACTGTTCATAAGGTAGATGGCCTGAGGAAAGAAACTTTTCCTGTGTCTGGCTGTTTTTGTGCTCGGTGCTCTGTAGCGCCGACCAGACGGTAACAGTTCGAACAGAAAGTGTGCTGGGTGTGAAGGGTCCAGAGTGATTTTGCGAGTCCTTTTACTCACTCTGGAAGAGTACAGTTCTTGAAGTGTAGGCAGGGTAGTGCCAGTGATTCGTTCAGCAGTCCGGACTATTCGCTGTAGCCTACGGAGGTCGGTTTTGGCAGCTGAGCCGAACCAGACGGTGATTGAAGTGCAGAGGATGGATTGGATGACAGCTGAGTAGAACTGTACGAGCAGCTCCTGTGGCAGGTTGAACTTCCTCAGCTGACGAAGGAAGTACAGTCTCTGCTGGGCTTTCTTCACAATAGAGTCTATGTGAATGTCCCACTTCAGATCCTGAGAGATGGTGGTGCCCAGGAACCTGAATGACTCTACTGCAGCCACAGTGCTGTTCATGATGGTGAGTGGGGGAAGTGCAGGGGGGTTTCTCCTAAAGTCCACTATCATCTCCACCGTTTTGAGCGTGTTCAGCTCAAGGTTGTTGCATCTGCACCATAGAGCCAGCCGCTCCACCTCCTGTCTGTATGCAGACTCATCACCGTTCCGGATGAGGCCGATAACAGTAGTGTCGTCAGCAAACTTCAAGAGTTTAATGGAGGGGTCTTTTGCAGTGCAGTCATTGGTATACAGGGAGAAGAGCAGTGGGGAGAGAACACATCCCTGGGGGGCACCGGTGCTGATGGTGCGGCTGTCGGATGTGATTTTGCCCATTCTGACTAGCTGTTGTCTGTCTGTCAGAAAGCTGGTGATCCATTGACAGACAGAGCTAGGAACAGAGAGCTGGGTCAGTTTGTACTCGAGCAATGATGGGACGATGGTGTTAAAGGCAGAACTGAAGTCCACGAACAGAATCCTTGCGTAGTTCCCTGGTTTGTCCAGATGTTGTAGTGTATAATGCAGTCCCATGTTGACTGCATCATCCACAGACCGGTTTGCTCTATAGGCAAACTGCAGGGGGTCCAGCAAAGGTCCAGTGATGTCCTTCAGATATGCTAGCACCAGTCTTTCAAATGACTTCATGGCCACAGATGTTAAGGCAACAGGTCTGTAGTCATTGAGTCCTGTGATCTTTGGCTTCTTCTGGATTGGGATGATGGTGGAGCATTTGAAGCAGGATGGAACTTTGCGCTGTTCCAGTGATCTGTTGAAGATCTGTGAGAAAATGGGAGCCAGCTGGTCAGCGCAGGTTCTCAGACAGGCTGGTGAAACACCATCTGGGCCAGGTGCTTTCCTTCTCTTCTGTTTCCTGAAGATCTGACGCACATTATCCTCACTGATCTGAAGTGCAGGGGGGGAAAGAGAGATGACTGGAGGTGTTGATGGCTGTGTAGAGAGATCGTCAGGGTGGGTGTGGGGTGTCTCAAATCTACAGTAGAACTTATTCAGCTCGTTTGCAAGTTGTTTATTGCCATCAATGCTGGGGGATGGTGTCTTGTAGTTTGTGATGTCTTTCAGGCCTTTCCACACTGATGCCGGGTCGTTGGCAGAAAACTGGTTTTCCAGCTTTTTGGCATAGCTCTTCTTAGCCACACCAATCTCCTTTGTCAGTGTGTTCCTTGCCTGATTGTACAAGATCCTGTCCCCACTCCTGTAGGCATCCTCTTTGGCCTGACGAAGCTGTCTAAGTTTTGGTGTGAACCATGGTTTATCATTGTTAAATGATAAGTAGGTCCTGGTAGGGATGCATAGCTCCTCACAGAAACTGATGTATGATGTTACGGTATCTGTGAGTTCGTCCAAGTCGGTGGCTGCAGCTTCAAAAACACTCCAGTCAGTGCATTCAAAACAGCCTTGTAAGGCCTGTTCTGTGTCGTTTGTCCATCTCTTAACAGTCCTTAATACTGGCTTAGTAGTTTTAAGTTTTTGTCTGTAAGTTGGTATAAGATGAACCAGGCAGTGGTCGGAGAGTCCTAGAGCTGCTCTGGTGACGGAACGATATGCATCCTTTATTGTGGTGTAGCAATGGTCCAAAATATTATTGTCTCTGGTGGGGCATGTAATGTGCTGTTTGAATTTAGGCATCTCATGTGTGAGTTTCGCCTGATTAAAGTCACCGAGAATGATAAAAACAGAGTCCGGGTGTTGTTGTTCTGTCTCTGTGATCAGATCAGCCAGCTGTTGCAGTGCAGTACTCACGTGTGCTTGCGGTGGAATATAAACACCGATGAGAATGAACGAGGAAAACTCCCGCGGCGAGTAGAACGGCTTACAGTTAATGAAAAGCACTTCCACGTCAGGACAGCACATCTTCTTTAACACAGTTACATCCGTACACCACCTTCTGTTGATGTAAAAGCATGTCCCACCACCGCGCGTTTTGCCCGTTGACTCCGCATCGCGGTCCGCTCTGTACAGCTGAAAGTCCGGTAGGTGTAACGCGCTGTCCGGAATGGCTTCGTTCAGCCAGGTTTCCGTGAAACACAGAGCAGCAGAGTTGGTAAAGTTCTTGTTTCTGCGTGCGAGCAGAAGTAGTTCGTCCATTTTGTTAGGAAGAGAGCGGAGATTCGCCAGATGGATGCTCGGCAGCGCCGTTCTGAAGCTGCGCTGTCTGAGCCTGACGAGCGCGCCGGCTCGCTTCCCACGCCTGCGCGTCCTGTAGCGTTTCCCTAGTGCAGCTGCTCCGCCGACAACAATGTTCAGCAAAACGCCAGAGAAATCAAAAACCGGTTGCTGATTAATTGGAGTGTACTGCCGAATGTTCAGCAGCTCGTCCCTGGAATAACTGATCTCGTACGATGAACATAAAACAGGACAAACGAACAAAAACAGTGCAAAAACTGGAGAGCTCCACACCGAGGCGGCCATCCGCGGCGCCATCTTATGACGTAAGATTTATAAGCTTTTTATAAGTTATCAAATAAAAATCTTTTTTTTTCTTTTTTTTTGTGTTTAAAAAGCATTATTTAAATAAAAATAATAATAATGGCACTGTTTTTTTGTTTTGTTTTTTTGACTATTGAAGTAAGGAGCCCTGCGTTCACTCTTTCTTGGACCTATGCAGTTTTTGATACACCACTGAACATCATGAAATAGCCCTAATGACATAAAAAAAGATTTGAAATCATTTTATTTAACAGACTTTTCAATATAACTGTGTGTATCTGTGTGTTACAACGTTAAATAAAATGTTCAAATGTGCTTCAACAACTGAACACTAGAGATGTAACCATGAAAATTTCATATCATGATTATAGTGACCAAAATGATCACAGTTATCAATATTTTAATGGTTTTGTTAAAATGATAAGTGAAAAGTTTTGTACCTGAAAATGAACGAACAACAACTAAAATTAGCAGCTTTATGCCACTTTGTGACAAACAACATAAACATTTATTATGTCATGTACATTTTTTGTGTTAAGGTCACTGGTTCGAGTCCTGGCTGGACAAAGAGGCCTTTCTATGTGGAGTTTGCATGTTCTCCCGGTGTTTGCATGGGTTTCTCTGGTTGCTCCTGTTTCCCCACAGTCCAAAGATATGCAGTATAGCTGAATTGGATTAATTCAATTGGCTGCGGTGTGTGAATGTATGAGTGTGTGGGTGTTTCCCAGCTCTGAAGGTGCTGGGTTGCAGCAAGAAGGGCATCCACTGTTAAAACATATGCCAGAGTAATTGGCAGTTCCACAGTGGTGACCCATGATAAAGCAGGGAAAAAGTCAAAGGAGCGTGAATGGAAACCCGTAACTACTGAGTTCCAAAGTAGGAAAAATTAATACTATGGAATCCAATTATTGCAGGATTCCAGCTTTCTTCAAACTATCTTCGTTTCTGTACAACAGAAGGTAAGGTAAAACTTTATTGTCCCAGTTAGGGAAATTTGTCTTGGACTCTTGCCCTCAGCTGCAGTCATCACATACATAGAAAACAATACAAACATACAAAAGCAGATGTGTATATAAATAAATAAAACTACACCCCCACCCCCAAAAAGTTCATACACACCTCCATATATACCCATAAATAGACAAAAAAAGAAGAAGAAAAAGAAATACTACCAATCCAAGCCATCACTATTTAATAGCTTAATGCACACTGGATAAAAAGAGTTTTTATATCTATTTAATTTATAGCAAGGAACTCTAAACCTTTTCCCTGAAGGTATCAACTCATACTCATTATGCAGAACATGTGATAAGTTACAAACAATTTGTTTAGCATGTCTTAATGTGGCCTGTTCATAAATATGCTGCAGAAGAATGGAACTCAAGCAGACTTCTCATGACAGAACTGTCAGTTTTGTGTGAACTATAGGGCAAATATTGCAACTGAGCAAACTGACAATGAAAATATTCATTCATTCATTCATTCATTTTCTTTTCGGCTTAGTCCCTTTATTAATCTGGGGTCGCCACAGCGGAATGAACCGCCAACTTATCCAGCATATGTTTTTACGCAGCGGATGCCCTTCCAGCTGCAACCCATCACTGGGAAACATCCATACACACTCATTCACACACACATATACTACGGACAATTTAGCCTACCCAATTCACCTATACCGCATGTCTTTGGACTTGTGGGGGAAACCGGAGCACCCGGAGGAAACCCACGCGAACACGGGGAGAACATGCAATTTCCACACAGAAACGCCAACTGACCCAGCCGAGGCTCGAACCAGCGACCTTCTTGCTGTGAGGCGAACGTGCTACCCACTGCGCCACCGTGCAGCCTGACGCTTATTCTAAAGTGTGAATTATGTAAAAATGTAAGTAAAGTTTTATAATGTTTAAAATAATAGTAAACCTTTAGTATTTAAATTTAGTCAAATTTAGCTGTCAGTAATTCATATTCGGCAAGTGACAATACTTACATGACATTTGCAGCATTTTTAATTTATTAGGTATTGTTTCCTTCCCGCAGATCACTTTGAACTGTGCTTTATAAATATAATTTGATTTGATTTGATATTCTGGATATACAGTGTTTTATGTACTTCTCCAAAATAGCAATTTCAGAATATTATGTACTGTATTTTAGTACAATTAACTGCATTATGGTATTGTTTCTGTCTTATTTTCCTATATGCTCTAATTACAGTATATCACTGTTGTTACAGTAAAACCACTTTAAACATTAAAGTAAATGGTTGGTGAGTTTTTTCTTACAAAGTAATATCAAACCTACTTTTGAATAGTGTTTGTGTAACATGTTAAAAAAAGTAGCATAGCTCTATGTATGTGTATAAATACTCCATATACTCGATACAATGTGAAATGATGACAAATGGGGCAGAACTACCCACCCAGATTTTTTTTCAAATCACAAAGTCAACCCCCATCCAGGTTCACACACGCACAAACACACACACACACAAATGAGAGGTGAGAAAATGTGATTTTCCAAAGGGCTGCTAATTCAGTATGAAGGAAGAGGCTACGATCAATAGATCATTGCTAAGTAGATTGTAAAGAAAAAATATATATCCTAAGCTTGGTGACAGTGCATTAGTGAATCATAGATAAAGAAGGGTTCATTTCTAATAAATGAAACCCCCTTTAACAACTACTTTTATTTATTCCAAATGAAATGCATAAAAAAAATCAATCAGTTATAATTAAAAATGCAAGGCATAGGATGTGTTTACAGTAAAAGAGAGTAGCAGTATGAAAAACAGAATGAGATTGTTCAAATAACCCATTTGATTAAATGTGTTCTTTGTGCATTCATGAGATGGTTAATTTAGTTGCAACACAGGTAGAACACTTTGGCAAACAGCTACTCCCCAACATTTAGCAGCAAGCCACTGAGTACCAATGACTGCTCTAAATTTACCACTTCGCTGAGTTTTACATGTCATGGTCATTAACTGTGTAATAAATACTAATTGCCACTAAGGGCACCGGGCCAGCACTGATGCTGGGGTGCATCCTAATTATAGGGAATAGTTCTGTAAGTGAAATAAGACATTGTCTTTCTCCGCTGGGAGATAATTGTGTGGTTCAGGCCCAATTCCCACATTAAACGAAAATTATGTACCATATTAGTCCTCTTTTCGGGGAAAATTAGTATCCCTTCGGTGCCACGGACATAACAAAGAGGTTTGTTTGTGATTTATGCATTGGTCATGAATATAAAATAGCTCGCTTAATCAAAAAGTAAGCATGCAGTTTAACGCGAGGCATAAAATAAAGGGTATTCATTACTTTGTGGCAAGCACTTGGTGAACTTGATTATGGAATAAATGTAGTATGTTCAATTAATAGGAAAATATGGGTTTGAACTGAATAGGCCTAATTATGTAAGCTATCTAAATTAAGTGGACTATAGAATAACAATTTGTTTACACTTGAAGTATGATTCTGGGTATAGAATACAAAATGATAGCTAAGTTCTTTTTCTACAAATGTATCTCAAATACGAGTATCCAGAGAAATGTACAGTTGGATTTAGAGAATTGAAATGTTTCTATTCAGTTTAATCCTTTAATGATTTAATGCAATTATCATTCAGAGATTAAGTAAATTCTAATTATATATTTTTGTGCCTTCAATATGTAAGAATACATATTATGTTCACTAATTATTTAAATTTTTTTATCATGAATTTGTATAATTTATTTACATATATTATAATTAAAAGGTGAGGTTAAATGGTGAAGCTTGTATGAATGCTAACACGTTCAATTGAACCAAATGACTTGATTGCTTTTTAAAAATATTAATATGTTGAAATATTACTTATTTTATTTTAATAATATTATGCAAGATCATATTATGCAATAAAATATATTATTATTACAAACTGCTTTTTAAAAAATACAATTTTAATGTATTTATTTCTCTATATTACAATATTATGTTTGTTTTTTTTCACTTTACTCTCACTTTACTTTCATAAATATCAAACTAAATTTAATTTAGATATTAAAAGCATGTGGGGCGGCACGGTGGCTCAGTGGTTAGCACTGTCGCCTCACAGCAAGAAGGTCACTGCTTTGTGTCCCAACTGGGCCAGTTGGCATTCCTGTGTGGAGTTTGCATGTTCTCCCAATGTTCTCGTGGGTGTCCTCCGGGTGCTGTTTCCCCCACAGTCCAAAGACATGCGCTATAGGTGAATTGGGTAAACTAAATTGGCCGTAGTGCATGTATGAGTGTGTGTGTGTGTGTGTGTGTGTGTGTGTGTGTGTGTGTGCGTGCGTGTGCGTGTGCGTGTGTGTGTGTGTGTGTGTGTGTGAGTGCATGGGTGTTTCCCAGTACTGGGTTGCAGCTGGAAGGGCATCCGCAGTGTAAAACATATGCTGGAATAGTTGGCGGTTCATTCCGCTGTGGTGACCTCTGATAAATCAGAATGAATTAATTAATTAAAAGCATACGCTTATCACTGATGATGTGTATTCAAGTCATTATGAATTGAATAACCATACTATATATTATAATTTGCAAATGCTGCCTCATAGGGTTGTATACTGTAATTGTGCAGAAACTGTTTGCATTTGCTTCTGCATAATGACTGCAGTAAATATCTGGACTCTCCAACAACAGCAACAAAAATGCTAGATTATGGAGTGTGTTGAATTGGCTAAGATCTGAAGTAGAATTTGTTGATTGTATCCCCAGCAGGGTTTTCTTCTCAGGCCTCGGTGGGGGGGGGGGGAGTGAGGGTGATGAGGTTGAGAAAAAGGGCCAGCGCTCCCCCCTCGCCCCACTGCCCACGTCAGGCTGCGCCAGCATGCCAAGATCGATCTGGGGGAGAAGAGATGGGGGTGCAGGTTAGAAATTGTGTTGAAACAGAGACTTTAAGAAAGAGAGAGAGAGTAGGGAAATGGTTTACAGAGGGCAAGACAAGACAGAGTGAGAGAAACAGGTCTACACTTGTCCATTGTGATCTCTTTCTCACCTCGTGTCCCCTCACTGACCGTGGCAAAGGTCTGGAGAAACTGAATCACCATCTCACGGTCCATGAAAGACGTGGCAGAATCAAAGCCGGAAGGAGACCTTTAGCCATTGTTCTTTCTGCAGTAGAATCACTTCAAACAAAAACCCTATAATGACTTTGTGCTGGTCTTGTAATCAAATTCATCTGTCGCCCAACAGAGAGGTCTATTGTAAACTTTACATGGAAAAACAATATGACTTATTTTAAGGCCTGTTTGACTTCAGACTACAGGACTTTTATTGTTGGTTACAACAGTTGCTGCATTTCCATAATTTAGCAGTTTTCCATATTTTGTGACGCATGTTTTTATTTTCCCTCATTTATTTATGATTTTGCATTGTATTATGGGATCTTGATCAGTCTTCCAAGAACTTTTAACTTTGAAAAGTGACTTTTCTTGACATTTTTAATAGTTTCAAGTGATATATTGTCCGGGTTGGTGTTGTATATTACGGTACAAAAACCTTGCAATAAACTGCCAGTACATGTTCTGTTATTTTACAGACTTGTTTCTCTCTATATTATTTCTCATTCCGCGGTCACACTAGAGTTTGAGTATGCGAAATTCTGTCTTACGGCGCTGTGAAAAAGGGGAGGATTAAACAAGATGATTAGACATTAAAAAAGCAAGCGATTGGTTTATATTTTAAATTTCTGTACAAATAGGTCATGTTTTGATCTTCGATTGGTCTCACGCAGTGATGTGATGCAATTATGCAGGTCAGAGTTTGAACTTTGCTTGAACAAGCTTGAACTTTGCAATGCAGCGAACTGCAAAACTTGTCACACAAGCTTGCATTTCTGGTCTGTCGCATGAATGCGTATGAATGGATGTCTATGGGGCGAAAAATGCAGTGTGACCACGTTTCATACATTATATTATTTCAAACTATTCAAATGTCAATAAAAGTCACTTTCTTAAACTGTAGAGTCGAATTTTCAGCATCCAAATTTGACAGAGCAGAGATCAAGCTCCCATAATTAAAAAAATAATCACAACCATAAATAAACGGAAAACACAAAATACGGAAACTGTTAATTAACAGATTTTTTAACAGTGTGTGTCAGATTATGTGATTTTGTCTAGATAAAATCTTGAAGTGTCTTGGGTATCAAATATGTCAGACTGCACATTGCTTTGTGATCAATCATCGTGGAACATCTTCGACACAGATTCTGTCATCAAGAAGCCATCATAAATGTCTCTGTAATTGTCTGATTTGTTAATTTACATGGTAATTCCAAGATTTGCCAGGCTGCAGAAGTGCCTCACCTAGTCTTTATATTCTGTCATGGTAGCCCATTGATGACACGTTATACAAGCATTTGCATATTGCCATAACTCCACAAATCTTTCCTGCTCATTCATTTTGCTATTTTAAAAGCTGCTTACAGAAGAGATTATGTGCTTCTATTGGTCAGTGTCACCCATATGCCAGAACCCGTTGTGGATGATGGGGAAAAATTAAACATGCTAAACTATCTGTGATGACGTAGTCAAGTGTTGCAGACATGGCATCGCTTGTCATGAACTATGACACACTACACAAGAAGAAACGACTAAATGACTGAATGACCATTTGTCATTTTTACGAATGCCCTCAACACTTTACATCAAGCAAATCTTGCTGAAATCAGGAAAAAAAAAATGATATAACTTGAAATGGGTTTTGGGCCTAATCCCTATTTTAAATTTATACTGCTACCCCTATGTGTTCCCCACTGATACATTGTTTATAACAAGCACGCTTATATACATATAAAAATACGAAGAGTAAATTTAGATTTTTATGGTGACTTTAAGCCTCTCGTTTTTGGCTTCAAAAATGTATTTTAAGTAGTCTGCACCTCAGGTTCCAACTGTTACTTGCCAGCCTTTCTTTATATGGAGAAATTAACCTTCAATCACAAGTCATATCAAAAGTTGAAATATGGAGGTTCTAAAAAAATCTCTCCTAATTTTTGCAAAAAAAACCAACAACCTCAAAACCCTATGTGTTTCCCTTGGCCCATTATGAAGGGATAGGGATGAAAATATTCCACTAAGATTGGATAGTCACTGAAAGATTTTAAAATCTTGCATGAATTTCAAAATGTTAATTACCAGAAACATTATGACCAAAACATTGTAGATTTCATTGTTTTTCTCCTATGTGTGGTGTGACAGACACCAGATTATCAACCAGAGTTCCGAATGTGAACACAAGAAATACCATATTTATTTAAATACCATTTAAATACCACAATCCTTTTGAGACTTGAAAATAAACATGGTGGACTGTGGCATGGAGAGTGATTACACAGACACAAGCTGGTAAGCTTCCATATTCTGCCCTGTGATCATATTCAGCCGTTGTGAAAATGGTGTAGAAAGAAAGGAAAAAAAGTAGGGTGGTGCATGATTTCATTCTTTGGGAACTGATTGGATTGTTGAAAGATGGCTGACAAAATTAAGGAAGATTGAGGAATGGATAAATTCAGAGCAGAAATGAAACACCTAGGCTGCGTCCGAAATCGCCTAGTACTCAGTAGGTGCTACATTTAAATTTTAATTTATTACACGACTATCAGAAAAGTACATTCTATATATAGTATGAATGTGAGTAGTACAAATGGAACTCGGACATACTACATCCGCCATTTGTCATTATCACTTGACCTACCCGCATCAGTTGCGTTGCTTCACTCACATTCAGGAATTTTCTTGCGTGGCATCATGGGATATCGTAGCGTCCGTTGGATAATCACTTTAGAATCTCGCCAGAAGTAGTAGGTCATCCAAGTACGCCTACTGTTTTTCGAATTCTATGAATTCGGACATGCTACTCAGCGTGTTTTTTTTGCCGTACTATATAGTATGGAGGTATGTGATTTTTGGACGCAACACTACTAATATGACTGCCCTATTAAGGAATTCCTACTAAGGAATTACATGTGACCAGAAATGAAGAAAGTCATTTCGAGGGGGAGGGAAGGTTATGGCGATTGATTAAAATTTATGAGGGCAAAATAACTTTAACAAAATAATAAAGTGCACAGATACATCATTTATAACAAGCAAAGCTATTTACATATAAAAATAAGAAGAGTAAATTTAGATTTCATGGCTTTAAGCCTCTCGTTTTTGGCTTAAAAATTTATTTTGAAGTGGTCTGCACCTCAGCTTCCAACTGTTACTTGCCAGCCTTTCGTCCTCTGGAGAAATTAACCTACAATCTCAATCACAAATCAGATCAAAAGTAGAATTATGGAGTCTCTGGAAACCTCTCCTAATTAAAAAAAAAAAAACCCAAACAAACTCAAAACTTTTATTTTAAGAATGCTTTGGCTTTTTCTTTCTTGATATGTTTTGTTTAGATATGTATATTTTCAGTGTTTTACTATTTATTCTCAATGTTTGGGGTCTGTATGTATGTTTGTTTGATTGATCGTTTTTACTGTTCATGTTTGTTTTATCTGAAAATCCTAAATAAATAAATAAAATCACAAATAAATAAATAAATAAATAAAAATTAACAGCAATAATGCAGACAGGCAGTGGTCAGTCACAGTAACAATGGCCAAAGCAAAATGTAGTCAATAAACAGGCAGAAGGTCAGAGCAGGCAGCAAACATACTGTATACAAGTAAAGCACAAGCAAATGAGGCAAAACAGTAAAAGCAAAGGGCCCGAACAGGGCAACAGTACAAGGTCATAACAGGCGAAGCAATAAAAAATTTTTAAATGACAAGAGTTTGCAATAAAAGTGTATGTGACTTATTCCAGAATTGCAGGTACATTTAAAGAATTTTCCATTCATTTTTCCTTAAACTGGAATGATAAAATGCATAATTACAGTAAACTTATTTAGTTTAACTTATTGATATGAACATTTTAATCCATAACAGAGTTTACACACATGTAGTGAAATGACAACAAAGCTTAATTTGATTTGACTTGACCTACTAGAGTAAACACGCACAAAAAAAGATGAAAAATAGACTTAATTAATTAAATAATAATCTGGAGCTGAATGTATGATTCAGGAGCTGGAGACAGTCAAAACTAGAGTGTGAATTTTTAAGTTAATATTTCCAAGACAAAAGGTCATTAGATACACATACATAGCTGCAATTCTAGAGCCTAAGGCACACATATGTAATAATCATGCTGTCTAATCAGCATCTTGATATGCTACAGAGGTGGATGGATTATCAGAAATATTTGAGAGAAATATGAATATGAGAGAAAATGTTTTAGATATTTGAATTCAGCTTATTTGAAAATGGGAGCAAAAGCGTAATGTGTTTATTCAATTCAATTCAATTCAATTCATCTTTATTTCTATAGCGCTTTTACAATGTAGATTGTGTCAAAGCAGCTTCACATAGAAGATTATAGTGAATTGAAATGGTGTCAGTTCAGTTTTTAGAGTTTAAGTTCAGATCAGTTCAGTGTGGTTTAATTTTCACTGCTGAGAGTCCAAACACTGAAGAGCAAATCCATCAATGCGCAGCTCTACAAGTCCCAAACCATGCAAGCCAGTGGTGACAGCGGTGAGGAACGAACTTCACCAATTTGCGAAAGTGAAGAAAAAAAAACCTCGAGAGAAACCAGGCTCAGTTGGGCACGATTTCTCCTATGGCCAAACGTCTTGTGCAGAGCTGCAGTCTAGGCGCCGGAGGCTGGAGAACGCTGGATGTCAGTGAAGACTCGTCTGTCACTGGGGTCTCACAGGAATCAGTCTCATGCTCTCCACTCCTCCGTGACCACCACAGCAGCTGCTCAGGATACGGCCTGGTCCGGGATTATGAAAACCTTGGGATCATCTCTTCACAGGTCTTGGATTGCATTAGTCGCGCTGCATAGTCTCTGGGGGCCTCGGGATGAGTATCCCCAGGTGGAAATAGAGAATAAAGAGAATAATTAGCGTAGCTGCTGTTCATGGTGTATATAAACGAGATGCAAAAATATATGCTATGTATGCTTTACTAAAAAGATAGGTCTTTAATCTAGTTTTGAACAGAGAGAGTGTGTCTGAGCCTCGGACATTATCAGGAAGGTTATTCCAGAGTTTAGGAGCCATAAATGAGAAGGCTCGACCACCTTTA
>CAIGQV010019124.1:2080696-2096147 GCA_903798115.1 Danio jaintianensis | reverse complement strand
AGCATCCTGGAGATGTTGTCCGACAGGAGTTCAGCTCCAGCATTGCTTGGGTGTAGCCCATCAGCACGGAAAAACCTAGGCCGCTCCCAGAAAAGATTCCAGTTATTGGCAAAGAGCAACTTCTGTTCTTTACACCATGTTAATAGCCATTCATTCAGAGCAAAAAGTCTACTGAACTTATCATTTTCTCGGCGATAGGTAGGAAGCAGTCCAGAAACGATGATCTGCGTGGCGGGCGAGGTGCGTCGAACTGTCTCGATCAGGCTCCTGAAGTCCCTCGTCAGGATCTCCGTCTGCCGCAGCCCGGTGTCGTTCGTCCCCACGTGGAGGACGACAGCTCCGATGCTCTCGCCAGCGCTCAGGATAATGGGAACCTTAGCAGAAACATCCTTAACACGAGCACCGGGAAAGCAGTGAGTGCGTACATTGTTACCAGCGCGGACGTGGCGAACGATGGAGTCTCGCGTCTCGCGGTTCTCCGTGGGGATCTCGAACACAGGAGAAGGAGACGTTCTGCCCCGAGACCTGCTATACACCTTACGCGGCTGCACTCAGGGGCCACGGAAGGCGGGTGCCAGAGTGAATGACCCCTGGATGAGCCGCGTCCTCGGTGCGCTGGGCGTGGACAGAGAAACACGCGGGTTGAGGTGGACAGAGTGTTGAGATTGTATCGCACACTTACCCACGAAAATTCAAATAAGATTTAATAATTCTGATTTCAACTACGTTTGGAGAAAAACGTTTCCTGACTGGCTTTTTCAAACCCCCCCAAAGTGGCTCAATAATATTTAGATCTGGTGACTGTGCAGGCTATGGAAGATGTTCAACTTCACTTTCATGTTCATCAAACCATTCTGTCACCAGTCTTGCTCTGTGTATTGGTGCATTATCTTGCTGATACACGGCACCACCTTCAGGATACAATGTTCGAACCATTGGGTGCACACGGTCCTCCAGAATGGTTTGGTAGTTCTTGGCAGTGATGCGCACATCTGGCACAAATATTGGGCCTGGGGAATGCCATGATATTGCAGCCTAAACAATCACTGATCCACCCCCATGCTTTAATCTGGGCATGCAACAGTCTGGGCGGTACACTTCTTTGGGGCTTCTCCACACCGTAACTCTCCCATATGTGGGAAAGACAGCGAAGGTGGACTCATCAGAGAACAAAACATGTTTCATATAGTCCACAGCCCAAGATTTTCTGACGTTTGACATTGGCACGAGTGACCAAAGGTTTGGCTATAGCAGCTCGGCCATGTATATTGAGCCTGTGAGCTCCCAATGAACAGTTTTGGTGGAAACAGGAGAGTTGAGGTGCACATTTAATTCTGCAGTGAGTTGGACAGCTGTGGTTTTATGTTTGTTTATGTTTATATATATAGTTTGTTTAATTAATAGTTTATGGACAGTCGCGACTGACACAATTCGTCTGAAATGGCCTTTAGGACAATGTGTTTTCCTCAAGCATATATGAACTGTGTCTGAAAGAAGCATCAACAGCTTTCAAATATATCTTTCAAAATCAAAAATCATCACAAGAAAACTTCTGTGACCCACCAGTTGAGAAACACTGTTGTTGGGTGCTATGACGATACCAAGGGCCTTGATTAGAAAGAGTACCCGACATAGTCTGCAAGCGGCCTGATGCAGCATTTCCACATCAACCTCCCCCCACCCCCAAAAAGGCCACAGTTTTTACAGGTCAATTCCAACCACTGACCATCTGAGTTTTTGATTTTCACAGATCCTAGAACTATTGGAAGAAGAACCCACTTTTCAAGCACCTACACTGCAGTAACAGGGAACTAGTTTGGTTATAGAAACTTTTGGTAGAACTAATATAGTTCAGAATAGTCTAATTTGCCACAATAGGATCGGACAGTGACCTAAGTATATGTAAATGCATGACTGGGCAAATGCATGCAATTCTGGGACCAGTCTGGTGGCTAATTTACCCGGTGAATTAAGTCTGGTAATTTTCTGGTAATTATACCAGGTTTAATGTGTGAATAAGGCTATTGCAACATCATGTCTGTGCTGTGAAGCATTAGTAGAAACCAAAGCCTCTCAAAAGACAGGTCAAAATCAGCCGTACAACAACAGAGATATTAATAAATAATGTGCTGTGATGGCAAAGTGTCGAAAGCAGGTTCAGGAGGCTGAAAGACTCAAACCGGGGTGAGGGGCTGAGATAGGTGTGTGAGTGAGTGAGTGAGTGCGGATCTGAGTGTGTCAGATGAGACACCACAGTGACCTCCGCACCAAATGGAACTTAAAGGTCACTTCCTAGGAGAACAGCTCTCACTCTCAACTTGAGGAAGAGACTTTTTTCCTCTGGAGAGATGAGTGCAGTAATATAGGAGGAGACTGACCGCAAATCATGTTATTAGGGGTGAAGATGTGTGATGTACAGCACAGCCTGGTTAACTTAATTATAATGTCACTGATTGAGTCATTTTGTTCCAATTTGAGGTTAGTTCAGGCTAGAAATTCCTGTTCAGTACAATTGTGGTTACTCAACAATCGCTAAAATTACAATTAGAGAACATGCACACTCCACACAGAAATGCCAACTGGCCCAGCGGGGACTCGAACCAGCAACCTTTTTGCTGTGAGGCGACAGTGCTAACCACTGAGGCACTGTGCCACCTGCTTTTGTTAAAAAAAATTACACATACACACACACACACACACACACACACACACACAAAACATTTCAGTTTATTTTATACAGTTCCAGTTTCAAATAAATATAGGCTATATAAATATTTAATATTTACTTGGAATTACATGGAATTAGGGAACGATTAAGAACAAATATGAACAATTAAGATCATGCAACTGTTTTGTTCAAATAGAAAACCTGCTTTGACCTGTTACTATAGACAGCCAAATCATTGAGGGATGAAAGATGTGTAAAAACCGCGTAGTTAAAAAAGAAAGAAAAAAATGGATAGGAGATTATCAGTGAATAATTTAAAAACTGCCCGAAGCATTATAAGCTTGAGCCAATAAGGCAATAAGCAGAGGCGCAGTGGGTCATTTCTCATAAATTATTAGAAAGTGAACCTATAAATGTGGCAGAGATGCAATGACCCCAGCTGTTCAACTATTTAAACAGCTTTTACCCACTGCAGAAGGCATTACAGATAAATTGCACAATAAAAGTCGATCGTATTTTACTTATGCTTTAATATAGGTCACAATATGCTCAAAATCTGTCACTTTTTTTTCTTTTAACTGATTTCAATCTTTATTATTAATGCATCGTTGGTTATGAGTGAATACAATCAACATTTATTATGCAAACATGGATTTTTGAAGTTCATAAGCTAAGCTAAGCATAAGTTTGCATACTTTTTTTTTTTTTGCCCAGCGCATTTCAATAAATGCTGAGTAAGCCCAAACGGAGCTGATATTCCAGCTCATTACCTGTATAAATATGGCAAAGCTTGCCCTGCCAGCCACTATCAGCATAAACATATGAGACACATTGACAGCCTGTCTCAAATGATCCTGTCCTATGGCGGTCTATCTGTTACAAATGTAACAATGTCAGATTATATCCCATCACACGTCTCTTTCTTGACTGATATATTAGAATAAGCAAAAGGTAGACGACAGAGATTCTTCAAAGTCAGCTGATTTATATGGACAGGACGTTTGAACGTGACATTCAAATCCGATGCTCACATGCAGATTTTGAATTACGATTTGATTTAATAAAATGTGAAGGTCGACGAAAATATGTTTTCTACTAAAATGAAAATTCATTAAAACATGCGCACGCACACATATAACAGAGAGAGAGGTGTTTTTTTTTTGTTTTTTTTGTTTTTTATATATTTATGTTCTTTTATTTTTATTTAATTTTTTTTATGTAAACTTTATAAATGCTTTGGCAATACATTTGTAACATTTGTCATGCCAATAAAGCAATTATTGAATTGAATTGAATTGAGAGAGGGAGAGAGAGAGCGTATAATTTTATTTTTATTGATATATGTGAATATATTGTATAATAATATGATATATTGAATAACATGATATATTATTTGTTTTTATTTAATTATATATATATTTTATTTATTTATTCATTTATTTATTTTTTACTACTACTAGGCTTACTACTTCTGAGTTTACTGTGTTTTTTTAACATGTTTACTGTGTTAACATTTGTCATGCCAATAAAGCAATTATTGAGTTGAATTGAATTGAATTAAATTGAGAGAGAGAGAGAGAGAGAGAGAGAGAGAGAGAGAGAGAGAGAGAGAGAGAGAGAGAGAGAGAGAGAGAGAGAGAGAGAGAATCAGTGTTGGGTAAGTAACTTTAAAATTTTTTATTATTAATTACATTAATTAATTTACTTTTTAAATTTCTTTGTCTGAAAAGTAACTTAGCTACTCAATAAGTCATTTAATTACTTGACTAAATACTAACAATTTGATTAAACTCAATGCATAGAATCTAAACTTTTAATTATTCAAATCTGCATTCTGCAATATTTCCCCTTTTGTTCATTAATAATTAGTACTTAAATTTTAAACAATATATATGTATTAAAACAAAATGTTTCAAACGAATGACACCATATTTCATAGATACCACATACTAACATACATTTCTAAAATATTTCTTTTTTTTTTTTTTAGCTCGTGCAGTTGTCTGAAAAAGAAAGCCTTTAGATGTTCTTTAGTTGAAAAATAGAATTATTCTGCAAAATACTTATTACTCTGTTTCTCTGAATTGATTTATAACTGTTGAATTTATGTACGGTAGCCTATTTAAGCCAGTACATTAGTAGGCTAACTGTATGCTAATAAAATTACCTGAAAAATCCCTTACTTCACTATTTCAGGTGAAAGGTAATTTAATTACAGTAACTAATTATACTTAACTGATTACATCCAACACTGCAGATGATCGTATGTGGAAAAATAGAAAATTAGGTTCTCGCACTTAAACTACAAATCCCATAATGCTCTAGTAGCGCTTCCTGTTTTTGTCATGTGACCCAGTGCCCGTAATAATGAATAGCGCATGACTAGCCTGGATGGTTTATTGTGCTAAATAACCGGTTTGGGTGTAAATAAAAATTATTAAAGTTGTCCGTGGACTGTAAATTGTTAGACTAAGACGAAATCTGCCTTATTATCTCAGGTCTGGAGCTTGTATCATGGCGGAAGTGGAGGAGCAGGTAGGAAGTCTGTTGGAAGAAAACATTATCAGCTGTCAAACAGACAGAAGCCCTTAATTTTGCATGTCGTTTTACTGTAAGCTATTCGAGATTCCGTTTGTACATGTATAGTACATATATAGTTTATAAGGAGTGTTTTAAAGACGTCTTATTGTTCAAATAGTCACACTAACATGCCAGTTTGACTTGTTATTGATATCACTGCTATCATTGCCAATATTATTATCCCTGAAAAAATACAATTCTGCTTTTAATAGCTCCAATGTTTGCTGGCTTTTGGAAACTTGTTAGCAGGACAGTTTAGGAGACCACATTAAATCAACATTTTCAGCAGGCTTGACACCAAGTTTACTGAAAGATGTTAAGTTAATGCAGTGTATGTATTTTTATTTTTTAAATGTTGGGTGTATTACTTCCCAATGCTTTTATTTCTGGGGGGAAATGTAGGAAATTGTTAATGTTTTGGTAACACTTTACAATAAGGTTCAATTTACGAGTTAACTTTACTTAACATGAACTAACAACGAACAATGATTCTGTACCATGAGTTTAATTTTAGTTAATGCTAATTTCAAATGATAATAATCCATTTTAAGATCAAAAGTTAATATATGACATATATATATATATTATATAAAATTATATATATAAATTATATAATATATGTAATATATATAATATATTAACATATGAAGTGTGAACTGGCATGAATATGATTATATCTGTTAACTAACATTACTTACAGTAACAATAATAAATGCTATAAAAATACATTTATTTACTAAATTAATTAGTGCTTTAACTAATTTTAAGAAATTAGACATTTTTTTGTAAAGTGTAAACATTATTTTTGTTGTTGTTGTCGGATATAAGCATTAAGACATATTTTTTTCTTCTTCTGTTTCTCAGGGAGGAAAACTGAGTGAAGAATCCACAGACGACTCAGAGGTAAAGCAGTAATTAAAAAGAATTTCACATCAGTTATGGTTCTGAACAGCCTAAGATAACAAAAGAAAAGTGGCATTTGTTTTGATTCTTTTCCTGGACAAACATTAGTGAAATATGTAGAAAAGTGAAGTTAACTGGGAGAATCTTGCAGATGCCACTTTCTTTTTATATACAATACTGTCTCTTTTTTAAATGTGACTCACAGTAGGTGTCCAAGTGTTTTTTTGAGAACAAAAAAAAACATTCACTGCAAACATTTAACATTAGAGGTGTAATTCACATTCAGGTTTAATAATGTACATTTATTGTATCATTGTCTAAAATGCTGGCTGTACAGCAAAAAGTAAGCATGCTGTAATATTTTACTATAACAGCAGTCAAATAGCATTAAACAATTACATGATAAACAATTGATTAAATTGAAAAAAAAAAAAAAAAATTCTGTATTATTATTATTATTATTATCATCATCATCAATACTCAATGTGTGTGCCTGACAAAGGTCTTTTTTTACGAAAATAAAGCCAATTTTATTAATTAACATATATATATATATATATTTTTTTTTTGTATAATAGCATGTTATTTATTTATTTTTGTACTTACGCCTGGCTAAGACTCTTTGGTATTGCATACTGCAGTCTTCTACATTATTACTAAGAATAATGTAATTTAGTAATTTAGTTTATTATTATGGCTTGAATTGTAGGTGACATCATAACGAGCTACTCAGTACTAGTTTTGTGAATGAGCATCACACATGAATTTGTATTTAAGTAGTATTGTATTTAGTTGCATTTAATCCACAGCAGTATTATTAGGCCTTTTTAATTACTGCCTACTGTAGGAATGGTTGTTCAGCTCATAAGTTTACATGCAGTATATTAATATTTTGAACCAAATAAAAGGGATAATAAAAATTGCATTAAAGGGATAGTTCACCCAAAAATAACATTTGACTTACTATTTACTCACCCTCAAGTGGTTATAAACCTTTATGAGTATCTTTCTTCTGTCGAACACAAAAGAAGATATTTGAAGATATATGAAAACTTGTAACCATTGATTTTCATAGTAGGATAAACAAATACTATGGAAGTTAATGGTTACAGGTTTACAGCTTTCTTCAAAATATCTTCTTTTGTGTTCGACAGAAGAAAGAAACTCATAAATGTTTGGAACAAGTGACAGAATTTTCATTTTTGGGGTGAACTATCCCTGAAAGGATTTTTCTAAACATTTAGTTTAACTGGTTTAGGAAAAACGAGGGGATTAACAAACATAGATCCACCATAAAAAAAGGCTGGGTTCCATCGATTTGTGTTGGGACATTCATTCATTCATTTTCTTTTCGGCTTAGTCCCTTTATTAATCTGGGGTCACCACAGCAGAATGAACCACCAACTTATCCAGCATATGTACGCAGCGGATGCCCTTCCAGCTGCAACCCATCACTGGGAAACACCCATACACTCCCATTCACGCACATATACAGTACGGACAATTTAGCTTACCCCATGCACCTATAGCGCATGTGTTTGGGCTTGTGGGGGAAACCTGAGCACCCGGAGGAAACCCACGGCAACACGGGAAGAACATGCAAAATCCACACAGAAATGCCAACTGGCCCAGCCGAGGCTCAAACCAGTAACCTTCTTGCTGTGAGGCGACAGCACTACCAACTGCGCCACCGCGCCGCCCTGTGTTGGGACAATATGAAGGAATTAAGTTAACTTATTAGTTTTTGCTAATTTAAGTGGACTGAACATGAAACTAAAAGTTGTCTCGCAACAAAAAAAAAAACCTCAAGAATTGTGTTGTTTCAGCTTATTTTATATTAGCATTTTTTGAGTGTAAAACATATTAAAAAAATGGTCATCCAGGTAATAACACACTCTAAAATTAAGGACATTAATTATATTATAATATAATAAACTTAAAAAAATTAATCAAACCTGTACTTATTTGAATGCCAAATATTTGACCAGGAGTCAAATTCATATGAAGCCCCAAAAAACTCAAAATCTTTCAAATAGAATTGTATTGTTATTGATTTGATTGATATATTGATGCAGACATCTAGTGGATAGAGCAATGGAATATAATTACAGTATTTTAGTTCTTAAACCAAGGCTAATCTGTTTGTCTATTAAGTTGAATTGTAAATAAGTAATGAAAATGAGAAACATTCCTCATGATTGGCAGCACCAGTTGCTTTCAAATGTAAGTCTGGTGCATTGAAGGGTTATGTTGAGGTTTTTTTTCTTTTGTCAATTGGTGAAGTTTTTTCCTTACCACTGGCTTGCTTGGTTTAGGACTTGTGGAGCTGCGCATCCATGTATTTGCTCTTCAGTGTTTGGACTTTCAGCAGTGAAATTTAAAGTAAACTAAACTAAACTAAACTGAACTCTAAATACTGGACTGACGCAGTTTCAATTTACTAGAACTTCTATGTTAATCTGCTTTGACACAATCTACATTGTAAAAGCGCTGTAGAAATAAAGATGAATTGAATGTAAACTTCTATATGAGCAGAACTTCTATAACTCACCTGTAACATATTCTGTGTAGAACGAGAGCCACCGTAAAAGGTTTTATTACATTGTGTCCATTTTCTTGAGTGCGGCTTCAAAAAAAGACTTTTGAAAATGGTATGGAGTTTGCCTTTAAGTGATACAGTGAATGAAATGTCAAGTAGACATTCTAGTCCTCAATTCAAAATGAAAACAGAAGGAAGGAAACAGCAGCCTTGCCCTCGTCGTAAATGAAATCTCAGTCCGTGGAGCAATCTCCTCTATCTCCTGTCCACAAACTGTCTTCTGCATGCACCCGGACGCCTCGCAGAGCATGATTGTATTTTCCTTTGGAATCACTGTAAGCCACAGTTTTGTTTTGTGTTATGTGTTAAAGTCAAATTTTTACTGTAAGGTGCAAAATGTTCATTATGTAAAAACCCACTATCTTTTAAACATACTGTAATACTTTTAATCCTGTGAGGAAATCCTGTGAGTTTTATTCTGTGGGCACCTTTGAACTACACTACCTGACAAAAGTTTTGTCGCCTATCCAAGTTTTAGGAACAACAAATAATAACTTGACTTCTAGTTGATCATTTGGTATCAGAAGAGGCTTATGTGAAATGCTAGATTCTGCTTATTTTACAAAAATAAAATATGATCATGCCTTGATTTTTAATTATTTAATTAGGACAGTAAGGTCTGACTTTGCTTAGACAAAAGTCTTGTCACTGAACAGAAATAATGTACAGTATAGAATATAAAGCCATGGTGCAGTGGAAAAAGAATTAATATTGTGTATGACTCCCATGAGCTTGGACGACTGCATCCATACATTTCTGCAATGACTCAAATAACTTATTAATAAAGTCATCTGGAATGGCTAATAAAGTGTTCTTGCAGGACTCCCAGAGTTCATCAAGATTCTCTGGATTCATCTTCAGTGCTTCCTCCTTCATCTTACCCCAGACATGCTTAATAATGTTCATGTCTGGTGACTGGGCTGGCCAATCCTGGAACACCTTGACCTTCTTTAATGCCTCCTCCTTCATCTTGACCATCGTCAGTGCCTCCTCCTTCATCTTACCCCAGACATGCTCAATAATGTTCATGTCTGGTGACTGGGATGGCCAATCCTGGAGCACTTGATCTTCTTTGCTTTCAGGAACTTTGATGTGGAGGCTGAAGTATGAGAAGGAGCGCTATCCTGATGAAGAATTTGCCCTCTCCTGTGGTTTGTAATATAATGGGCAGCACAAATGTCTTGATACCTCAGGCTGTTGATGTTGCCATCCACTCTGCAGATCTCTTGCACGCCCCCTATACTGTATTTAACCCAAAACCATGATTTTTCCTTCACCAAACTTGAGTGATTTCTGTGATAATCTTGGGTCCATGTGGGTTCCAATAGGTCTTCTGCAGTATTTGTGATGATTGAGATGCAGTTCAACAGATAATTCATCGGAAAAATCTACCTTCTGCCACTTTTCCAAATAATCAACTAGAAGGCAAGTTAGTATTTGTTGCTCTTACAGCTAGGATTGACGACAAGACTTTTGTCTGGTAGTGTAGATTTTAATCAAGTAAATTCTATTTAATTTCAAAGAAAAAAAGAATACTAAATATCTTATCTAGGTTTCATTTTGGAATAAGTAAAGTTGTGCTCACATTATGCAATTAATGAAACTTTTTTTAATAATCTTTTATGATATTGCTTGACAGACTGTACAAATATAATCCACATTTCACTCTGTACACTGCAAAAAAGTTTTTGTCTTGTTTCTAGTCAAAATATCAAACAGTTCTTAAGACGCATTTTATAGACAGGCAAAAAATATTGTCTTGTTTTTAGAAATAATATGTCAAAATAAAGTGAGTTTTTCCTTAAAACAAGCAAAATAATCTTGTTTTTGTTTGAGATAAGATTGTTTTGCGTACCCCGTTGGGAAAAACTCACTTAATTTTAACTTATTTCTGAAAACAAGACAATATTTTCTGCTCATCTAAAAAAATTCCTCTTGATTTAAGAACTTTCAGATATTTGGACTAGAAAAAACATGAAACATGAAAAAAAAAGAAAAGATGCATACAAGAGTTTTACATCATCAATCAGCTTCTTTTCTTCATGTTAAATGATAAAAAGACTGAAATTGTGCTTTTATTTGGAGGAGAAAATCTAACAAGAGCACATTGTTTAAAATAAAATTGTGTCAAGGTCAGTTTTGTATCCTGCGTAAAAAGTCATGGAACTAGTTTAGACTTAACTTTGTACTTTGAGCTCAAATTCGACATCATATACACAGAGTATAGAAATATATTTTTTATTTTTTCAGTTAAAGAGGATTGCAAAATTGAATTCAGCTTTATAAAAGAATGATATTGAAAAAGTGATACATTATTTTATGTTTTTACAATTGGACTATTGTAATGCATTATATACCGTGGGTTCGTCAGCTGCCCTGTCAAGGTTACAATTGGTTCAAAATGCTGTAGTCAGACTGCTGACAAATGCTAGGAAGAAAGACGACAAGTCCAATTTTTACATTGGTTACCAGTTAAATAATGAATTGATTTCTAAAATTCTGTTATTTGTTTTGAAAAACCATCATTGAATTGGCCATAGAGTATGTCAAGGATATGTTAGTTATTCCAAAATACAAGATTGTTAAGATACTTTGCAGATTATGGTTCCATGTACACGTCTTAAATTGATAGTTCACTCCAAAATTTAAATTCTGTCATCATTTACCTCCTCTTGACTTGTTCCAACTTCACTTGTTTTATCTGTTGAACAGAATAAATGATATTATGTAGAATGTTGTAAACGAGTAATCACTGACATCCATAAAGGAAAAACAAATGCCATGGAAGTCAATGGTAACCGGTTTACAACATTCTTCAAAATATTTTCTTTTGTGTGCAAATGATCTCAAACTGATTTGGAACAAGTCAAAGGTAAGTAAATAATCACAGAATTTGTTTTTTGGGCTGAACTGTCTCTTTAAGTGTACATGTGATAGAGCATGGCCCCTAGATTATGGGATTGTCTTTCTTTGAGCACTCTACTGCAGACAGAAGTTCAAATTGCATCAAAGTAAGAAAAAAGTACCCATTTGTACTCATACAGGCATTTGATATGTAAACTTAAAATTATTTATGTATTTGAATTACTTATTGTTTTTGATCTTCCTGTACAGCACTTATCGTAGAAGTCATACCAAATATATCAGAGTTTTTAACAAATCCCCCTCATATTCTACAGTACACCCATGTTTTTGAACGAGGTACCTGAAAATTGTATTTCCAGAGCTCTTTCTCTTTCTTCAAGCCACTTGTATTTTTGCTTTGTTATGATACGGCAGCATCTCAACACTCCTTTTCCCTCTATAACTCAACAAGTTTCTCTTCTTGCTGTACTGTCATCCTGACACATTTAAGCATTTACCTTGAGGTGGTTTGAATTATTGCGAACTGCCTCATCAGGCCTGTGGCTCCTATTGGTCCTTGGTTTGATGGTGGTCATAGGAAAAGGCACTGCCAGAATTTGAGAACGAATTTGATCACAATAGTCATTATTTGGCTGTAGGTGAACATGTCAAACTAGCGATAAAAGATTATTGTAATCTTTCGACTCAAAAAGTTTTCTCAGACACAAAATCGTGGCTTAAAGGTGCAATATGTAGGATTAAACTAGTTATTACAGTCCATATTCAAAATATCAAAGAGGATTATTTTTCCTCCGGCCCCTCCTCCGATGACTCTACACAAATAATGTAACTGTAATCATTTGAAGCTCCAAAAACACTTTTGTGTGGCAAAAAACTGTAAATGCAACTGTTCACCTATATTTTCTCTCCCACTACAGGTCGTCTGGGTGCATTTTTAGTATGGACAGTACAATGTATTGCCATTACAGTCAGCTGCACAACACACAAGCTTTTCCTTCTACCCTGAAAAAATGACATTGATTTCAATGGTTAAAAAAAACTGTAAAAATGCGTAACCTGGTTAACAATAAGTTTTCTTAAATATATATACTGTGAATAACCGTAAATTGCAACATAGGCTCATTCTGAAAACATAGCCCTATATGTATTTCTGAAGATCGCGTATTATATAGCCAGAAGTACTTATGGCGGTATGATGCCGTTCCTTTTCGTGCTTACCAGCTGACCGCTTACCTCCGTATTGACTGCATTTTCGCTGTTACCAGTTTGTCCAGTGGCTCGCCGCGTACATCGGTGGACTTGAGACGCAGAGAGGAGTTGACCACAGGTCAATCGGTGCTTTTGAAAACACTATTGGTTGGGTTTAGGGAAGGAGGAGGGTGGGCCAGTCGATCGGTCAGTCAGTCAGTCTTTCAGTCAGTCAGTCGACAGCGGCCTCTGGTGAATTTACACAAGAACAGCAGGCTCGAATGGCACTCGCGAGAGAAATTTGAGATTTGAAAAAGCATACACAGCAGCCTCTGGTGGATTTGCGAAAACAAAAACTGCAAAAAAACGTACCTCCTGGGATGTATTTGGCGCTCTCCAGAAATGTATATTGTTGTATGTTTTCAGAATGAGCCTGGGTTGGTAAATTTGCTTTGCCAGATATCCTTGCATGACACTTTAGTTTTTATGCTTTTTTGTTGACATTACTATGGTTCTTTTTAGGTTTTTTCCCTTGGGTTATGCACATTAGAATTTTATCTTACGTCTAATGTTGATAAACAATGTTTATTACATGACTTTAATTGTTTGTGTGTTGCCATGATTGTGTTCATAATTGTATGACTGACACTGAATACCTTCGGTATATAAGAGCCTTTCTCAGCTTGTGGGAAAAGTTATTTTTGATGAGCTTTGGTTCATTATATGACTTTGTCATTCACACATGCTTATGGTTGTGTTTTTGTCTCTGTAACAAAGTTATGTTGTGTAGATGTTAGTACTTCAAAACATAGATATATGACTATTAATTAAGGAAATATGGTAATTTACTGTAAAGTTTTTTAATTTCTTTTACGTTCCTACTGTATTTTTAATGGTTAAATTCTGGCAACCACAGCTGCCATTGTTTTATCGTAAATTTTATGATTTTTTTTTTTTACAGTGTACATTTTCAGTAGTAAACATGCATCCTGATCTGATACAGAAGACATTGGTGGTTGTTTTTACAGTTTTTTTTTTGTTGTTTTTGCCACACAAAAGTGTTCTTGGAGCTTCGTATGGTTACAGTTGAACTCACATGGAATGTTTTGATAATGTTTTTGGTTCCTTTTCTGGACTTTACTTAACGTCCTAATACTGTTGCTCTCTATGGAGGATGAGAGAGCTCTTGGATTTCATCTAAAATATCTTAATTTGTGTTCTGAAGATGAAAGAAGATCTCGGGGGTTTGCAACAACATGAGGGTGATTAATTAATACCGAATTTTCATTTTTGTGTGAACTATGGCTGTCACAATACTGGAATTCGGTACCAATTGATACTGAAATTTGAAAAACGTCCATTTCCCGCTAACATTTGAGCGCTATGGAGGACGTTCTTAAACAGCGCTGATATGCCATTGTGTTTATGTGCTCAACAGAAATTACTGTGATTGGCTGTGAAGGTCATCAGTGCACCGAACTCACCGCTGTTTGCTGAGTGTAAACACAGATATGGGGACACTGGAGCATTTCAAAGTCATGTCGATCAGCTGGTTTGTCTATAAGCTGACATACAAGCGATCTGCTGATAAATCGCGGCTTTAGAATGCTCCAGTGTCACTGTAGATCTGTGGTTACACTCAGTAAACAGCAGTGAGTTTGGTGAACTGATGACCTTCACGACCAATCACAGTCATTTCTGTTGAACTTCAACACAATGGCAAATCAGTGCTGTTTAAGAACATGCTCAAAAGTGCTGAAATGTTAGCGGGAAATGGACATTTTAAATATTAAGTATCGATTGGTACCAAATTCCAGTATCGTGACAACTCTAGTGTGAACTAACCCTTTAAACTTGATTCGTGCCATGAATATATTCATAGAATCTGGCTAAAAGAAAATACGATGACCAGTGGTATAAAGTAACAAATTACAAATACTCAGTAGTGTAACTGAGTAGTTTTTCTCAGGAATTGTAATATACTAAGTAGTTTTAAAAATGTGTAGTTTTACTTTCGCTTAAGTACATTTTTAGTGCTGTATCAGCACTTTTACTCACTACTCTGTTTTTTCCTGTATATGGAGATTGGCTGAAAAATCAGTGCTGCGATTCCTGTCCAATCAGATTGCACATAGAAAGAAAATCACATCATACTGAACTACCTCAAGACATGGGCGCTTTATAAATTCAGCAAACCCTTTGAAAGCATTAAAATTGTCCAGGAAGATGTCCAAAATCTTTACATGCGATGATTGAGAGACTGTTTAGACTGCATGTCACTGATGAGAAGATGAAGGATGTGATGACTGAAATCGCCAAATGGCCTTAAACAATAACTAAATGCACTACAGAATGTTACGTTTTCACACACAAGCACAAATTGCATGTAAACGCATCAGCTGTTCACAGCATAATACTCACTACTCTACAGTCGTGGCCAAAAGTTTTGAGAATGACACAAATATTAGTTTTCACAAAGTTTGCTGCTAAACTGCTTTTAGATTTTTGTTTCAGTTGTTTCTGTGATGTACTGAAATGTAATTATAAACACTTCATACGTTTCAAAGGCTTTTATTGACAATTACATGACATTTATGCAAGGAGTCAGTATTTGCAGTGTTGGCCCTTCTTTTTCAGGACCTCTGCAA
>CAIGQV010019124.1:1981928-2080296 GCA_903798115.1 Danio jaintianensis | reverse complement strand
ATTATAAAAACTTAAGCAGCAACTTTTCCAATTTCCAATATTTATGTAATTCTCAAAACTTTTGGCCACGACTGTAGATTACTTTTAAAATGGCTACTTTTTACTCATACATTAAGTAATATTTACAACAGTTATTTTTACTTTACTTGCACTACATTTATGGGCAAGTAATGGCACTTTTATTTGAGTATGATTTTTCAGTACTCTTTCCACCACTGACGATGACTATGTGGAAATGTGCTCTCAGATGGACCACGTCTTCAGAACTCGTACTTTATGGCGATTTTGGATCTTGATATGACTCATGATGAAGAAAACAAGCCACAGCCTCCAAATGTGATGTCACGCAGCGGAAATGAGGAAAGATGCTGGTTGGGCTCTGACATTAGAGGCCTGATTCTTCACCAAAGTTTGTAACTAGAAAGACAGAGACAGAATGAGGGATGAGCAAGAGGAGAGTGTGGATGGTCACACCACTCCAGAAAAGGGGCAATTAAAGACAGACTTCCCTTCATCCTCTGCTCCCTAGGGCACCAATTAGGAGCGGCAGGGAATGAGGCACAACACTCATCCACCACATCGGCGTGGCGATGGCAAACACTAACAAGAGGAAGAAATTATGGGATATGAAACAGGAGAGATATTATCCACCCCTCCCCACTGTAGAAAGTTTGTCAGTGTTTTTTATTTTCTCTCCCTCACTCAGACTCTTCGTCCCTGTCTGTAATGGCTTTGCAGACCATGACAAATGCTCAGGCATTAGAAATTTCACATCTGGACACAACAGGAAATGGACAATGGAGGTATTGGTGACGAGGAGAGAAAATGTTTGATAAAGTAAAACAGCACACATCGCAAACACATATCATCTGGCTGTGATCTTATCTTTTTCATCCTTATTTTTGGACTAACTGGAATGTTGTTGAATGTAAAAAAAAATTATATATATATATATATATACCATTCAAAAATGTAATGCTCACAAGGGCTTATTTGTTTGCTAATATTGTGCTAATAGTAATATTAATTCATTTTCCTTTGCCTTAGTTCCTTTTTTATCAGGGGTTGCCACAGTGGAATGAACCGACAACTATTCCAGCATATGTTTCACGCAGCGGATGCCCTTCCAACCGCAACCCAGTACTGGGAAACACTCATACACTATGGCCAATTTTGTTTACCCAATTCAATTATAGCGCATATGTTTGGACTGTGGGGAGAAACCGGAGCACCCGGAGGAAGCCCACGCGAACACGGGGAGAACATGCAAACTCAACACACTAATAGTAACATTGTGAAATATTATTATGTTTCAGAACTGTTCTTGTTTAATATACTGTATTATAAAATACAGTTAATTCTTGTGATTGCATAACAGAATCTTCAGAGATCATAATTGCAGTTTTTGGTGTCACATGAACTTTCAGAACTCATTCTGATGTGATGATTGGTCCTAACCATCATTCTTTTTTTTTGTCTCTCCAGGATTATTGAATTAATTTAAAAAAGTTTAATAGAACAACGTTTAATTATATGTTTTAAATATAATTGGTTTTGGAAGAATATAAATATTTTGCTGTCACTTTTAATCAGTTGATTACATCCCTGCTGAATAAAAGTATATAAAAAAGTATATAAAAGCAATTTAGGGGTCCCGTGTCTATTTTACATGAACAAAAATGTATAATGTTCTTAAAAATAGACATGGCAAGGCAAGTTTATTTATATAGCACATTTCATACACAATGGTAATTCAAAGTGCTTTACATAAACAGGAATAAAAGAAACAAGTATAAGAAAATAAAAACAACAAAGAATAAAAATAATTAAAAACAGATTAAAATGTGTTAAAACAGGTTTTAAAGGAATGAAAAATAAAAGAAAGACATAATAGTGCAATCTGTCGGACGTAGCACAGTGCTCCTTCAGTAAAGGCACAGCTAAACAGATATATTTAAGTCTTGATTTGAATGTGCCTAATGTTGGAGCACATCTGATCATTTCTGGAAGCTGATTTCAGCAGCGGGGGGCGCAGTAGCTGAAGGTGGATTCACCCTGCTTTGACTGAACTCTTGGAATTTTTCATTTACTTGATCCTAATGATCTGAGTGATCTGTTAGGTTTGTATCCAGTGAGCATATCTGTAACGTATTGAGGTCCTAGGCCATTTAGGGATAGACAAGTAATAATACTTTAAAATCTATTCTGAATGTAACTGGGAGCCAGTGTAAAGACCTGAGGACAGGTGTGATGTGCTCTGATTTTCTGGTTCTGGTCAGAATCCTGGCAGCAGCGTTCTGGATGAGCTGCAACTATCTGACTGTCTTTTTGGGTGGGAGGCCAGTGAGGAGTCCATTACAGTAATCTACTCTGCTGGTGATAAAAGCATTAACAAGTTTCTTTAAGTCCTCACTGAGAACAAAGCATCTAATTATTGCATTGTTTTTGAGATGATAATATGCTGATTTAGTTACTGCTTTAATGTATTAAATACCATGCTATCCCAGATTAAAATGTATTTTCAATATAGTCAGTGTAAACATCATACATTAATTAATACAAATAATAGTAAACATGGTATATATTGTTGGTCTGGCCTAAAATATAGTACTCAATGTGTTGCTATACTATAGTTGGTTGATGTAAAAAAAAAAAAGTGTAAAAAAAAAAATGTTTTAATATAATATTCATTAAAAACTAAACTCACCAAAACATATTTCATTCCTGTTTTTATTTGAAACATTTACCTCCCTCTTTTTGTGCCTGCATATCATGTGAACATTAACTGACATTGTCAAACGTGAAATCAAATGTATCGTTAAAACATTTCAATATTAAGTCAAAAACTCAAGTAGAAATGTACATATTTAGGTCAAAGGTCTCATTCATGCTTTATTATAGCATGTTTTCTTATTTTTCAAGATTATATAAATACACTATAATAAATATGAATATATACAGTGGTGGAAAAAAGTATTGAACACGTCACCATGTCAAACATATTTCTAAAGGTGTTGACTTGAAATTTTCACCAGATATTGATAACAACCAAAGAAACGCATATATGAAAAGAAAACAAATCTAATTAGTTTCCAAATGAAGTTATGCGTAATAAAATGAAATGACAAAGGAAAAAAGTATTGAACACATGAAGAAAGGGAGGTGTAGAAAGGCAGTGTAGAAATTTCTCAGTTGTTTTTCAGCAGCCCTCTGCCCTTCCCCAGTGAAAATGAATATTAGCTGCTTCAGTCCAACATCTACATTATCTGATGATGAAGAGGAAACCAGAGTGGACATTTCAGCAAGACAATGATCCAAAACACAACCAAGGAAACTTTTATATGAAATAATAAAATACTAAGTGGATATTTTGATATCAATCAATATCAATCTTCAATACTCTGTTGCCTCTGAACCTAAAATTCCAAACGAATGTATGATCATTGATGTGTGTTTGTGTGTGTTCAGGAGGAGGACACAGAGGAGGAGCCTAAACTGAAGTACGAGAGACTGACCAATGGTGTAACAGAGATCTTACAGAAGGATGCGGCCAGCTGCATGACAGTGCATGACAAGGTGCTCACAACTGCAAAAAGCCTGAATGAAAGTATTACGTATGATACAGACAAAATAAATAAATAAATTAATTAATAATAATAATAATTAATTTTTTAATTGCAACTTTAAAATTTGACATAGTAAACTATTATTATTATTATTATTATTTGAACACAGAATATAGCAAATTTGACTTCTCCACCGTACTTTTCTCAGAAAGTACTTACGCACAAATGCTCACGGGCCACCAGTCATTCGCTTATTTCCTGTTTATTACCTCTGCTTTTAGATTTCTGTGTCTTTTTTTTTTTTTTTTTTGCCTGTCTTCTTTTAGTTTTTTTTTCCCAGGCTTGATATTTTTGTTGGTGGAACATTCTACGTGGGCTGGTTAATCGTCATGGCAGCCGGTTCACTCATGCACGGACGCCGTGGAGGAATAGTCATACCTAGTTATGTCTCCTCACCTGATGTTTTATTAACCGCTATTGATTTTTATTCTTTTCCCCCCTCTTTTCCTGCTTTTCCCCAGGGACCTCCCTCCTCCCCTTTCTCTTCTTCCATCTCTCCAAAAAAAAAAAAATAGCAAAGCTTGCAAGAAGAGGAGACGTTGAAAAGCTGCATTTCCAATGAGAGTCCCTCCTTTATTCACTCTTTCACTTTATCTATCTCTGTCCTTCTTTCCCTTTAGTCTTTTATTTGTGTTCTTCCTCCACCTAGAACATGCTGGCGACTCCTCCCGCCTAATGTTGCCTCATATTTTAAGTGGCAGGAATCCGAATTTCATTTCAGCAATTCCATTTTGATAAATCCCTTTAAGAGCCACTGAGGCTGGTGAGGCCACCCCTTTTATTCATTTATTTTGGGCTGATTTTATTTGGGGAGATTGCGGGGGGGTTTTGCTGGACATGCTCGACTGTGCCTGTAAATATAAGCATTTCATTATAGACTGCAGTGAACCATGGGGAGACTCGCTGTGCTGCCACAGGGAAAGGTC
Organism: Danio jaintianensis; assembly: GCA_903798115.1. Classification (NCBI taxonomy): domain Eukaryota; kingdom Metazoa; phylum Chordata; class Actinopteri; order Cypriniformes; family Danionidae; genus Danio; species Danio jaintianensis. Next base: position 2,075,744 of record CAIGQV010019124.1, on the reverse strand, counting down.
TGTGCATGTGTAAGCAGGTGTGTGTGTGTGTGTATGGACACTGGGTAACCTCAGTTTCAGAGATGGACTCATTCTGTGTGTGTGTGTTTTTATAGAGTGTCTTGGTGCCTTTGTGAAGCTTCAGTGTGCAGCTGGCAGACCCAAATATGCAAGGAGTGTCAAATTAATTTTAGATTACCGGTGGAATAGGGCTGAACGCCACCTTATGTGGCCTGATTTCATTCTATTTGCTTTACCTTATAGTGACGCTATGCAGAAAGCATTTACAACACATGATCATCTCGAGCTAATAAAATCTAACATCGACTTTATGCTGCTCTAATACACAATACTTCTGGAACTAACTGGAGCATATAGAATTTTGAAATTTCGTTCACCAAGGGACTTTAGGTAGTGTTTATCTATATGAAACTGGTAATTATGAATATTCAGACAATAAGAAAATAAGAATTCAGTGTTTTTTGGTTGGAAATCTTTAGCTGTCGTAAGGCCAATGAAAGCGAACGTAATAATTGAAAAAATTATTCTCAAATTATTGAGATTACTCAGCAATTACTCACTGACTGACTTTCCTTCGGCTCATTCCCTGCTCGCCACAGTGGAATGAACTGTCATAATTTTTTTTTACACTGAATGCCCTTACTGACGCAACCTAACACTAACCCTCAGTGGTGGGAAACACCCATACACTCTCGCATTCACACATGCACACATACACTATGGCCAATTTTGTTTATTCAATTCACCTGTACCGCATATCTTTGGACTGTGGGGGAAACCGGAGCACCTGGAGGAAACCCACACGAACATGGGGAGAACATGCAAACTCCACACAGAAATGCCAACTGGCCCAGCTGGGACTCGAACCACCGACCTTCTTGCTGTGAGGCGAAAGTGCTAACCACTGAGCCACCGCCCATTACGACAATTAAGAAATTAAAATGTATTATTCATTCATTCATTTTCTTTTCGGCTTAGTCCCCTTATTAATCTGGGGTCACCACAATGGAATGAACCGCCAACTTATCCAGCATATGTTTCACGCAGCGGATACCCTTCCAGCTGCAACCCATCACTGGGAATAAAATATATTATAATGTATTTGCCGATTGCTGTGACAAGTAGCTTAGAGGTGGGAACCGGTGGACGTGCAACAACTTTAATTATAAGTTAAACACAAAACAAATGTTTTTATATGGAGCTCGTTCACGGGACTCCACACTTGTAAAAACTCGCTCCAATGGTCTTGCTGCTCTCCCGCGGCTCTCTGCCCCCCCCATACTCGTCAAGGCTACCAAGCCGACCAATCACAGAGCTTGCACTACGCGTCGTCGCAATGTGTAGTTGAATTTTTTGAGAGGTGAACGTCGGCGTCAGCCACGGCGAGGGTTATGCGACCATGTGAAGGCTACGCTGGACCATACACGTGCGCTTGACGCAGAAGTATAAATCAGCCTTTAAGAGTGAGTGACAAATCTACTATTAAAATTATTATTAAGCTATTTCATAATAAACTTGTAAATGAATCATCTGCATGTGTTATTTTATTATTTGAGAAAAACTTAACATTTTCTCTGAAAGGACTTTCAGCTTCACCTCCAACCACCTGTCATGTAGAGAATTTTTTTCCAACATCCTGTTAATTTCCGATGGATAATAAGTAAAAAAATATATATATTTAAATGGTTTGAAAATATATCAGGTGGCGCAGTGGATAGCAACAGCAAGAAGGTCGCTGGTTCGAGCCCTTGGCTGGGTCAGTTGATATTTCTCCCCGTGTTCACGTGGGTTTTCTCTGGGTGCACTAATTGTGTGTTTCCCCCACAAGTCCAAAGACATGCGCTATATGTCATTCGGGTAAGCTAAATTGTCCGTAGTGTATGAGTGTGTGTGTGAATGTGACAGTGTATGGGTGTTTCCCAGTGATGGGTTGCAGCTGGAAGGGCATCCGCTGCGTAAAACATATGCGGGATAAATTGGTGGTTCATTCCGCTGTGGCGACCCCAGATTAATAAAGGGACTAAGCCGAAAAAGAAAATGAATGAATGAATGAAAATGTATATAGAAGTAAAATGGGCTGAAATTTCATAATGTAAATAAATGGAATGTCAAATCTGTTTTATAATGAATTTATAGGCATGTTTATAATATTTATAATTCTCTTTTACACTGTTCAGGCTGTTAACTGGTAAAGTTTAATTTATCAAATTTATCTAAATGCACACTATAAAAATTATTCATGATGAATGATTGTAAAATGTTTCATAATAAATAGTATTATTGAGTATTATAAATAGTATTATTCATTCATTCATTTTTCCTTCGGCTTAGTCCCTTTATTCATCAGAGGTCGCCACAGCGGAATGAACCGCCAACTTATCCAGCACATGTTTTACACAGCGGATGCCCTTCCAGCTGCAACCCAGCACTGGGAAGCATCCATACACACTCATTCACACACATACACTACGGCCAATTTAGTTTATTCAATTCACCTATAGCGCATGTCTTTGGACTGTGGGGGAAACCGGAGCACCCGGAGGAAACCCACGTGAACATGCAAACTCCACACAGAAATGTCAACTGACCCATCTGGGACTCGAACCAGTGACCTTCTTGCTGTGAGGCGACAGTGCTAACCACTGAGCCACCGTGTCACCCTTAAATAGTATTATTAAGTTTTATAATTAATATATAGTCATGTTTATATTAGAATTTATATATTTTTCTAGACTTTTCTAGACTCCAGACTGTTAACTGGAAAAGTAATCGTTAATTCATCTAATTAATTCATATTTTTAATGACACTAGTGTTGAGTTTGTTGGTGGTGATTGACAGTTCATAACGGTGAACGTTTTCATAAGTAAAACTCTGAAATGTAATTGCATTAGTCTGACAGGCAGTGTGTTGGTGCGGAGGGCAGAGATGTGTGACCTGTGGCGCATATATTATGTTGAAGCGTTTTGATATGTCGGGTAAAAAAAATGCTATTTCACACTGGGCCGCTCTGATAAATAGGCTTTCCTGTCCTCCAGCAATTTCACACTTTTTGCCCTCGAAGGGTCCAGCAGAAACCACACACACAAACACACACACTCTCTCGTACACGCACAAACACTAAGGCCTCGCAGCCATGCCTGGTAAAACTCATTTTTAATACCTCCTCCACAGCTTTTAGCTCTGTATAAGTGCAGGATGTCCTGGGGTTTTTGACTTGTGTGTCTGCCATGTTTGTGTCTCCTGTTGCTTTCAGTTCCTGGCTCTCGGGACTCACTTTGGGAAGGTTTTCCTTTTGGATATTCAAGGAAATGTCACGCAGAAGTTTGAAATTGTAAGTCTGAAATGATCTTAGTATGATTAGCATGGAATGTTTTGTCTGATTTTAACTTAATACTTCATCCTTCTTTTCATAGAGTTCTGTGAAAATAAATCAGGTCAGTTTGGATGAGAGCGGTGATCATGTTGGCGTCTGCTCTGAGGATGGAAAGGTGAGATGTTTGCTATAACGTTCTTTATTAGTGCTTTACAATCATGCAATCATCACTCTACAGGAAATCAATTTTGATATACTATTTTCAAGGTTTGAAAAGTGCTTAGATTTTGGATAAAGTGCTTGAAACTGCTTGAAAATGCTTTTGTAATAATTTATCTTACTAAATAGGTAATAATTATTAACTATTTAAATAAAATAAAATGAAATTAATCGTTTGGTTTTGCATGAAATGAAAACATTCATTTGTGCCCTTTGAAATTAAAATAAATATAAATGTAAGATAAAAGATGACACATTTAAGATGCAAATAAATGATGTTTAAGAGAGAAAATGACAGTAATTCAGTCTTGGGCTTGGGGCAAACATGCCATCAAAATTGTTCCTTAGAATACTATACTATACTATAGAATACAATAACAAATAGCATCTAAAATAATGTGATGAAGTATGTATTTGTGTGCAAATATATACTTTGCCACACTTGCTGGAAAAGTTGAAAAATGAAAAGTATTTAAATTTGACTTTGGAAAAGGTGAGATTGCGGTCCCTTCTGCTAAAATCCAAGGGCAGTGATTGGTCAATAGAAATATTGCTCCAGGACAAGCATTGCTGATCTGGCAGCAAAACATACTTCAGTAAATTATGTTGGTCCCACTTTATATTAAGTGTCCTTAACTGATATGTAATTACACTGAAATTAATAATTCTTTACGATGTACCTATTGTGTAAATACATGCTTTTACATTGTACTTAAGCTTGATTAAATAACTACATCTGTAATTAATTACACCTTGACCCACACTAAAACCAACCCATACCACCAAACCTGTCCCTAACCTTACCCATATCCCACCTCGAAAGCACCTGAAAAGATCTGCAATGCATTATGAACACATTAAGTAAATTGTATTTATATTTTGATGCAAGTACATAGTAGGTAAGGACACTTAATACAAAGTGGGACCCTTAAGTTTATTATCAAGCTGGTTAAAGAGGCTAAGCAAACTGTCTGAAGTTGCAAATAAACTTGTCAAAATTGAAAAGCTAGTTCAAATTTGGGTTATTAAAGTGAACTCATTCATTCATTCATTCATTTTCTTTTCGGCTTAGTCCCTTTATTAATCTGGGGTCGCCACAGCGGGATGAACCGCCAACTTATCCAGCATATGTTTTACACAGCGGATGCCCTTCCAGCTGCAACCCATCACTGGGAAACATTCATACACACTCATTCACACACATACACTACGGACAATTTAGCCTACCCAATTCACCTATACCGCATGTCTTTGGACTTGTGGGGGAAACCGGAGCACCCGGAGGAAACCCACGCGAACACGGGGAGAACATGCAAACTCCACACAGAAATGCCAACTGATCCAGCCGAGGCTCGAACCAGCGACTATCTTGCTGTGAGGCGAACGTGCTACCCACTGCGCCACCGCGTCGCCTAAAGTGAACTCCTCGAAAATAAATAAATGTAAAAACAGAAGTGTATGAACAAACTTAGGTCACACTTTACAGTAAGTTTCCATTAGTTCATGCTGGTTAATGTAAGCATGAAACATACTTGTACGGCGTTTATTTTATGTTTATTTAACATTTACTAATTCATTATTAAAATCCAAAGTTGTGCATGGTAATGCACTAAGCTAACAAGAACTAACAATGGACAACTTTATTTTCATTAACTAAAGTTAGCAAACATTAATAAATACTGTAATAAATGCATTGTTTGTTGTTTGTTCTTGTCGATAAATACATAAAATAACATTAACTATTGAAATCTTATTGTAAAGTTTTACCAAGTGTTACTTCAGCTTGTTGCCAAGGAAATATTTTTTAAAATATTTTAGTTCATTCATTCATTCATTTTCATTCGGCTTATTTATCAGGGGTCACCACAGCGCAATGAAATGCCAACTATTCCAGCATACAGCATGTTTTACACAGCAGATGCCCTTCCAGCCGCAACCCAGTACTGGGAAACACCCATACACTCTCACATTCACACACTCATACACTACAGCCAATTTAGTTCATCCAATTCACTTATAGTGCATGTCTTTGGACTGTGGGGAAACCAGAGCACCCGGAGGAAACCCACGCCAACACGGGGAGAACATGCAAACTCCACACAGAAATCCCAACTGGTCCAGCAGGGACTCTAACCAGCGACCTTCTTGCTGTGAGGTGACAGTGCTAACCACTGAACCACTGTGCCGCCCCTATATTTTAACTATTATTTTATATATTTTTTATATTTTAAAATGCAGTTTAAAACCACTGATATTGTGACTAGAATTCATTCAGTTCTAAACTACCCTCATGGTCAAGTCGCCCTGAAACTGAAGTTAAGATTATCCTTTTTTCTGCTATCGTGTTGTACATCCACTTGAAACGGTCCTGAAATGTAGGGCGGTGCATGATTCTGTTCTTTGTATTGTTGAAAGACATGCGTTGCTAATAAAAATAGAAAGGAAGATTGACAACTGGATGAATTCAGAGCAGAAACGAGACACCTACTGATTTGCCTGCCCTATAGGAATTCCATGTGACCAGGAAGTAAAGAAAAGTCATTTCGATGGGGAGGGAAGGTTATGGTATTTAAATATAGTTTATGAGGGCAAATGAATTTTTAAGTACAGATCATAACACAAACTTCTATATAAATATAAAAATAAGAAGAGTACATTTTGATTTCATGGTGACTTTAGGTGGCCATTTTATTATATTCCACAATAGAAGGTGTTATAAGGGGCTTTGTGTTTATGTGGCCAAAAAAAATATTTAAATGAAAACTCCACTTTTTTATTTTTGGAAATAGTTTAAGTGACATTCATTCATTTTCCTTCGGCTTAGTCGAGGCCCTTCCAGTCGCAACCCAGTACTGGGAAACACCCATACTCTCTCACATTCTCACACACACACTCATACACTACGGCCAATTTTTTTTTGTTTACCCAATTCACCTATAGCGCATGTCTTTGTACTGTGGGGGAAACTGGAGCACCCACGCAAACACGGGGAGAACATGAAAACTCCACACAGAAATGCCAACTGGCCCAGCTGGGACTCGAACCAGTGACCTTCTTGCTTTGAGGCTACAGTGCTAACCACTGAGCCACCGTGCCGCCCCTACTCTAAGTCACAGTTGAGTTTTACTATTTTTGAATCCATCCAGCTAATCTCCTTGTGAGTAAGTAAACGTGCTACTGCGGTGCTATGAGCTAAAACCCATTGTTGTGTATTGTGGATATACACTTAAATGTAGTTTGTTCAAAACTACTTATTTAAAATTAACTGAAACAACAAAATTCTTTATTTTTTGGAGGCGACAACTTATTTGTTTTAGGTTCAGTCCACTTAGATTTGTAAAAACAAGTAAGTGAACTTAATTTCTTCATGTTGACCCAACACAAATCGATTGTGTGGAACCCAGCATTGTTTTACAGTTTATGAGTATAGATTTGCATTATAAAATTTACTGTTTTTTTATTTATTTAAATTTTTTATTTTAGCGATACTTTTTCAGTTGGTTTGTTCATTTGTTGCACTTGTCTATATCGTCACTACTGGTTTATTGGATTTTTGGTGGACTAAGAAATAAACACCACCATACTCTGAAAAGTATATACAGGTTTCTTTTGTTTTTGGGCTTTAACACGCCTCATAGTAGACTCAAGGAGACCCAGCATACATAAAATGACTAGTGCACTATTGGCATTTTCGAGAACCTGTTCATGTGAAGTGATTTCATACTCTTCCAGTGAAGTATGCTTGTAGTTTGCTGCATCCTTCACAACCCGGCATTCATAATTGGCCTGCAAAATAGGGATATGCATCTTGACAATCACATTCAGAACATTTTTGAGTGTGCTTGTGCCATTACCTGATTTCCAGGTTTATTTAGCAAATCGGGTGCTAAATCGACATCTTGGGCAGATAAACAACACCTTCAGCATTGCCCATTTCTTAGTGAATTTCCCCATGAGAGTCCAAGGAGTTGTTTACTTCAGTTTTCATATCTTTTCTGTTTGCGAGATATGATGCAGTGCCTGTCTTCCCACTCAATACCAGCTCCGTCAACTCTGACACCTGCAGAAACAGCGTGTGCACGCGCGTTTGGTCCGTTTTAAAATGTGCGGTTAAAAAAAGAGCTCATTTTCTCCTCGATTCTTCTGTGATTTCTATCGCTGCTCTTCGTCTATCTGCTTATTGATCATGAGCTGGCTGTTATCAGTCCAGAGAGGCTAATCATCAGCACCTTGTGTGGCTTTCTCAGGCTGATCTGTGGCATGATAAACCACGCTTATTCCTGTTACTGTGGCAAAGGAGCGATCTTGTCACATCTACGCCAATTAAAATCGATACGGAGGCCATTGTTCGCTCCTCTGCACTGTTAATCCCAACTTACCAACTGCTTTTCAACCACTGTTACACAAAATATGACACATTTCTTAGGAGGAGAAGTCTTTGATGCTTGATTTATTTATTATTACTGGTATGATTTTCAGATTAAGGTCACACTTGGCAGGTTTGATTTGATTAACACAAACTCTGGTTCAGCTACTCTGTTTATGTGTGGTTTACTGTGTGAATGACGTCATTGGAAACTTGCTCCACAACAAACAGACCAAAATCAGTGAAAAGGTCGCTCTTGGTCCACTTGTAAACCAACTTTGGTGCAACTTGACTGAAATATAAATACAGCACAGATCAAAGATATGTAAAAGCACCAAAGACTGAACATGTTATCACAAAATGAACTACAAAATTGAACAAATGCTCAGCCATGCTTGGTTTTTCTTGTCTTAGTCACTATATCAGCTATGCCATTCAATACAGTCACCGGAAAAAAATTTTTTGGGTGACTAAAGGGATTTTTGCCTGTGTTTTGGCTCATTTTCACATTTTATAAGCTCTTCAATGAGTTTTCAACTGCTAAAAATAGCATTACATACATTAGCCAAACACGTTTTTAATGCTTGTTTTTATAATTAAAGCTATTTTATTGTATTTTTTGTTGTTTTTATTTATCAGTCTACTCTATGTTATTGCTAGGCAACCCAAGAATAAATGTATAATTAGATTTTCTGCTCCAGACCATGTGAACCAAACTGCAAGTGTAAACCTGATCAGAAACAAAAGATATGGACAATTCAATGTCAATTTAATTGTTTGCAACAAAATTTCATGAAGTTTTCAATGAACAAATTGAAACATACATAATATTTCTTAGTAAGAAGCCTTAAATAAACTAGTGAGAAAAGATCGGTGTGTTTTATAATTGACATATGCAGTATTTGCACAAAATTGTTTAATTTTCATCAGAATGTGAAAAAAAATACATTTTATTATTTAATTAAAAATTTTGAATTAGGTTTTGTTGTCAATATTTACAATTCAAAATGTGTAACACTTTTCCATGTTTATCCAAATTTAAATGGAGGTCATTGCTTGCTCTTATTCACTCTTAATTGCACCTGCACCAAGCGCATTGCTGCCATTGTTATACAAAACATGGCACAGTTTTAACCCCTTCAGACCCGAATTATGTTCCAAGTTTCTGAAAAATGTAAAAGTATGTTTTCACAGTTCTTGAGGCTCCTATAAATGAGACCAAATTATAATAATAAAAATTCAACACCCTTTAAGTATATTTTGTCCATTTCAAACTTTCCGAACATTACACCAACATAAAATACAAAAAGAACATACATGATTTCTGGTATAATCTTGAAATTTATTTTCAAAATCACAAACATTAAGATTGTAACATTTTTACTTTAATTTTGAGGTTTTTGTTGTATAGATTGCACCTTGTTTATAACAAACTTTATCTTCATCTTCCTCATCACTCCACATAATGTCCACATCTGAGATTTTCCATCTGCTATATGCTCAAGAACTTTAAGATCTGTATCTTCTGCATATGAAATTGTTTCAGCAATGAATTAGTACATCGATATAGTTAAAACAAAAACAAAAAAAAGTTCAATCAGCATTACTGGAGATTTAATTTCAGTAACAAATCTTGAACCCATTGTGCATCCTATTGGACAGACACATTTGAAAAAAATCCTGATCTAAAGCTTGCAATGTTACAAAAGATTTTAAACTTTATTTAGTAAGTGCAATCCCTCTTACATACAATCTATGAAATATTTGTAAACATATCAATAAATCTGAATAAAAACATTGTAAATCTGGATTGAAGTGATGTCATGCTGCTTTTCAGTGTAGTGGATTTTTTTCCAAATTACAACATGCAAAGCCTTACCACCATATGATTAGATGACAATCGTCCACTCTCATGAACTGCAGGCTTTAAATTAGATGAAATGCTCAGGAACCACAAAAAACATGGGCTGACATGTGATGTCCATTGTAATGGACACAGGGTCCGAAAGGGAGAAACTCTGAAGCATAATGTTTTTGAAGCAAAAAAAAAAAAACGCAGTAGAAAGTGCACTTCAAAATGTTGCTTGACCAGAAAAGAAAGCATGAACAATTCAAAGTCGGTAGTTTCTTTCTCCCACCATCATCTTGAATGCGAGAGGATGCTTTACTTTTCGATAGAGTTCTTCTTATTTTGAGACAGCGCACTCATTTTTTAGTTCCCTCTTATTTCATACAGACAGGTGTAGGTGAAATGTTGTGTTACGGCTTGTTTGTAGCCGTCGGGGATTTCAGCACTGCTAGCGATTAAGTCGGTAGCATAAAGGCGTGCGAGGGCAGAAAGAGTTGACCTTTCCACTAATTGGGAGTCTGGTAGATGGTTAACTAGCCCGCTGGATGGTCTGATGCTTTGCCCAAGTCAACTGTTTTCTCTAGACCACAGTGATTTTGCCTTAGATAGACATCTCTGTCTGCCTTTCTTCATTTGTCTCTCTCTCTCTCTCTCTCTTGGCTCTTTTTTTTTCCAGGTGCAAGTATTTGGCCTGTACACCAGGGAGGGCTTCCACGAAAACTTTGACTGTCCCATCAAGGTAAATTATTGCTGTTAATGCAAGTCGTTGGTCCCCCGGCAATGATTTTGCAGCCTGATGGGAAATAGCCCTTTGATTTCGATTTCCCGTCACAGCAAGCATTGATAATTCTCAAAAACAATGTAATTCCACCCTGCTACTAGTCTTAATTGATTTCTCTAGGGCATTTCATATCATGCATGAGCCTCCTGTTTGTCGAGCATGAGTGATGTCACCTATGGCACGCATTAGGGAGAGCTAGCGCTGTCATATACTTATATTGATATTTTTGTGTATCGAACTGTGGGATCAGTCCTTTAACTTTTCCTGGGCTAAAAAGACTTTATTGAGCATGTTTTGAGAGTGGATGCAGTCTAACCCCCTTTGAGCCACTGTATGGCTTTAGAAATACTGGAGTGGACATTGATATTAACTCAGGTATTGCTGTAAACTGAACTGAAATCTCTTGTTCAATTCCAGGTCGTGGCGCTGCACCCTCAGTTCAGCAAGTCCAACAATAAACAGTTTGTGACTGGAGGAAATAAGGTGAGTTCAGTTTTAGAATCTTCTGAGACTCGAAACGTGTGTGTGTGTGTGTGCATGCGTGTGTGTGTGTGTGTGTGTATGTGTGAATGCTCCAAACTTCCACAAATGGAGTGTTGCAGCTGTGACGTCAAACCTAGAAGACTAAGGGGCTGATCACACCGAACGCACTTTTTGCATTGAGAGGCGCCTTTTTTGAATGATTTACTAACGGCTGCGAGCGTTTTGCATGCTGCTTATGCGAAAAAAGTAAACTCTTAGAGGAAAAAGCGCGTTACATCAGTCGCGTCTTTTTTATTCTCCAATCAAATGAAAGCAGAGGCGGAGTTTCCTTTGAGGTGACAGCAGTGTTTGTGTTGTCAAGACGACTTCAGAGACTTTTGAAGATGGAGGAGAGACTAGTGGTTGCTGTTTTGAGTTATCCGGAGCTGACTTCACAAATCTTGAATATCACAATATTATTAAATATTAAAATTATAACAATATCAACAGCAACACTCGCACACAATACACAGCTGGTTCAGTCGTTGGCTATCGACATAAAAAGCGCATTTCTTTTTTTCTTGTCAACAAAAATGCAGTGTGGTGTGCCTCGCGTTTTTGGAACATAAAAGCACGTTCGGTGTGATCGCCCCCTAAGGTGGAGAATAAAAAAGACGCGAGTGACGTAGCGCGCTTCTTTTGCTCAGAGTTGACTTTTTTTCAACTGCAAGCGCACAGGGCGCAACAGCAGAAACGCGAGGCGCAGTAGGCGGCTAGAACGCGAGACGCGCAGGATGCATAAGCAGTGCACAAAATGCTCACGGCGTTTAGTAAACCATTCAAAAGATGCGCCTCTCAACCCAAAAATTGCATTCGGTGTGATCGGCCCCTTATTCGGCACTGATTCACATTAAGGTTTTTCTATGAGCTTTTATAATATTTTTTTATTTAATTCATGAATTATATGATGTCTGTTGCATGCATGACTTCACAATACTTGGATATTTTAGTGTTTAAAATGAGACCCAATGAACATCTAACTTACTGTGGTAAAATTTCTCAATGGTAGTGTAAATGAGCACAATTTGTACCCTGTCAAAAATACCTCAGTTCACAGTGAGCCGTTTTAGTTAATATGTCTTTGAATGCTAATGAATGGCTATGGTAGCCTACCGATCCATTCCAGAGGTGTAGCTAAACCTGCACACCACATAAACAGTGCTTAACCAAGCCTCAAGCTTCCGCTAACTTTTGTCTGTATGACTGACATGGAGTATTTGAAGCAGTTTTTACATTATAATCACAAAATTGTCATAATTGCATATAATGTAGCATTGCTTGACATTGCAGCCCGCCATTATCAATGTAAAATGTATTCAAACAAACATCTATATATAAAAAGTGGCACTGCTTTATTTAACAAATGCTTAGCTGCAAAGGCTCTGCGCTGATTATTGTGAAACTACAGCATCACACTTACAAACACTGCTCTGCACACGATAGGAAGTTGATCTAATGCTAAACAGAAGTGAACTGAAGCTAGCGTTTGCTAACAATAATCAAATAAAACAAGAATTATTTATAAAAAGTATTTCAGACAAATTTTTGCCCACTCTTTTTGGGACATTCCCTTCATATATAAAACTAATCAATGTTGCCTCTATTGAAGCTGGTATTCTGTGTAAGACTCTACATCCAAACACAGAGCAAAATAACGAAAGGCACCTTATAAGCTGCTTTGCTATTTGTTTACAAAAATGGGTGCGAGGAGAACGGAATCATTAGTTTGATTGGAGAGAACTAGCTACATCTAAACCAGCGGGAAATTAAAACTGCTGAAATTAATACACTCAGTTTATAAAAATAAAAATAAAACTAGCTGCATGTTTTCTTTTTAACTTGCCTGTGCTGGAAGAACCCTAACTAAATACACACACAAAAAGATTTCCTCCAATGTCAGCTTTAACGTAACTTCACACACCCACACCCTAAAGAGTCTTATGTAGTAGCAGACAAACATGTGCTTTAAAAAATTATATGCAGTCAAGCCCAAAATTGTTCATACCAATTTCGGACTTGACTGTATATTTATAACATACAGTCAACAAAAGTTTGCCTATAGAGCAAAATAAATACAAGTTTGCCTTTTAAGGTTTGAATGAGTATGTTTTACTTTGTTAAACAAAATGTACAATTATTAATAATTTAAATTTGCCACAAACCTTGTTTTACTTCTAAACTGAGAGCCCACTGGAAAATCTTGAGAACCAGAAGCGAATTAGTCTTCTGGGTTTAGATGACTATATTTCCTTCTTCTGTACTGTTCTTGGCAGCTCTCACATATAGCGAAAAATTTTATTCTCAACTTTTATTAAACTTTTTGGACAACTTTTTAAAAATGTCTTAAATCTCAAAAGCTAAATTTTAGGCCTTAAGTCTAAAATCTACTGAAATGTTGTGTTGTAGGTCTTAAATCTTTTTTAACAGGTCTTAATTTTTCCTTTGTTCATGTATAGCTACCCAATCTGGCCATTAACACCCATACAATCCATCTCAATAAAACCTTTAACTTTTTATTTAAAGATAGCATTTAATTACTTTCCTTACAGTAACATTTATTTAAAAGTTCTCCATTTATTTACTGCTGAGGATACTGACCTGACCTACATTTTTATTATTAAATTATTATTTTTGTAGACTGAAGTAATTGACTGCTATGTTTTGTTCTATTCTTGGTAAGGGTTATAGGGTTTGTGATAGGATATATTTAAAAATGAATAAAAAAATATATATATTCAAACAAAATTATTATTATTGTATTATTAAATGTGTTAAATTTTAAATGTTAAATATTTAAATTTTTTTGATAGGGCAAGTGAAAATCTTTTCTAACTGGCATATTCTAAAAAAATCCTTAGCATTTAGCCCTGTATAAGTCTAAAATTTCATTCATGATGGTCTTAAAAATGTCTTAACGTCTTAAATTTAACTTGGTGAAACCTGCAGAAACCCTGTATCTAGTCTGTGTCAGGTTCCATTAACACTCATTTAGTGATTAATGCAGGGGCTCTATAAACGTTGAGCTTTGGTGATCATGTAGGATATTGTAGGTTCAAATACTGTCATGTTCTCATTATATTTCCTCTCTCTTTCTTCCATTAATTTCTAGATTCCTCTTTCTGTGTCATTAGAACTAGCGCAAAAGGAAACGAAACTGCATTTGTTTAACAGTGACTCTTGCGGATGCCATTGTGTGATTGAACCATAATGCAGCAACACTATCATTCAAAAGTATTATTATTATTATTTATACTTTAACTCCACAAGAACATTCATAGATCATTTAAAAGTGACAGTAGAGGCTTTTATAGTGTTCTGAAAGACATTGTTTTCAAATAAATACAGGTCTGTTGAATTGAATTGTAAAAGGCCTGTTGAACTTTTTATTAATGAAAATTATTGTACTGCACAGCTATTTTCAAATGTGATAATTAGAAGAACTTAAAATACCAATAGACTTATTTCTAAAGGATTCTCTAACACTGAAGACTGAAGAATAATGCCTTGTCATATTTTGGCTTTGCCATTAAACTACATTTTAAAGTATATTTAAATGATTACTTGATGTTTTAATGATACTTCTGTGTTTATAAGTAATCTCTGTATCTTTGAAGTGCAGCCTTGGTGAGCATTTCTTTAAAAAACAAAAGCATTTTAATACATCTTACCGATCACAAAGCTTTGAAAGATAAAAGAAAATGTGTTTATTAAAAAACAAACATTAATTGGCCATTTATAGTTGTTGGAATGACTTAATAAAAATCAAAAGTCCAAACATACATTTGGAGGTTTCCACCATTTGCTGCTCTTAAGATTTCAACACTGAAGGTTAAGCTAAATGATTAGAATGGAGTCATTTTTTGTCATGTTGAGTGCGGTGTATAACGGTTACTCAAACTGAAGCTGTTTGGCATGAAACGCTCTTACCGTCTTGGCCTTACACCGGGGTCAACATCAGGGAGAGAGAGAGAGAGTGGTCCATTTTCTCCAAAGTGTTGTTCACTAGAGAGATGTTGTCTCTTCTTGCGCAATAAATAACTGTCATTACACAGAGTGCCATAGTGTTCGCAACATGTAGAACACTCTTTGGCTTATGGGCTAAACAAATACGCTCATTTTTCAAAGGACACAATGCTACCAACCCAAGATGCCATCGTCTGATACGTCCCACTACATCTATAGAAATAAAAACAGGGTTTGTGGCTGTCATAAAAGCACTCTGTTTGTATGCGCTGATCAGACAACTCGTGGCTGAAAAAACAACAACAACAACAACATAAAAAAAAAACTTCAATTGTGCAGTGAATCTGAATAAATGCCATTGGTTCTTTGTAAAGTGGACTGCTAGATTTTGTTGAGATGTATGAATTTTGAACCACTTAAATAGAGACTTCTCCATTTCTGTAAATCGTAGATTTTTATCCTCCGTGGCACGGTTGATTCCCATAAAATGGCTTCGCAGCGTTACCGCATTGTGCTTATCAAAAGCAATTAACGGCATCCATTGTGTGCCACAGTGGCCGAGTCCTCTGCATTTTCCTCCCACTTCTGCTTGTTTCCTTCTTTCTCCCTGGCTTAAGGTCCCCATAATGCAGCCCTGCCATGAAAATCAATACGGCTTCCACTGAAGACGCATCTTGTCAAAGGCAATTCAATTCCGTCTGCTCGGCTCTTGGAGTGTCATCTCCTATTGCCGCGCTGTGATCTGTTAACATAGCCAAAAGTGTAGAACTGAAGCGACATTGAACCGTCTTTCCTTTCAGTCACTTTCTTCGCAGTCAGGTCAGGTCGGCTGTGCGTGATTGTGTGTGGCATTTTTGACACTTTCGATCCAAGGTTATCCGCCAAGTGCGTTGCTGCTTTCTCCACGTGATTATTATCACACAGACCTTCAAGAAATAACATTTTCTTTGCACCAATAATGTCAGACAACTGCAGACTTGCCAAAGGAAAACGTTAAACGCGTTGTTCAAGACTATTCTCTTGTCAAATTATGAGTTGTCAATGTCTACTTGTGTGCTTTTATTCTTTCTGAGGTTTCATTGTGTCGTACCACTGTATGTACTTAAGTGACTTTATGAATGTCCCATTGTGTAAAGGTTGAACCAGATGTTGGCTTTTTGTAGAATGGATTTTGATACTGCTTGTGTTATGATTTTTATTGAATCTTCTGCCTGGTTATGACCTGAACAACATGAAAGGGCAATGAATCTGCCTAATACGTTGATCCAATTTACTTATATTGTATTATCGTGAAATAAATTGTTCAATATTTGAAAAAAAGTACCACAATATCTTCAGGTCCAGTAACCTTTCAAACTTCCTAAACGATGGCGCTTATTAGAAGTGGTGGGTGAAATACACAAATCAAGTATTTGAGTAAAAGTACAGATAGGGTATAATACAATTTTAGTTGAGTAAATGGACAAAAGCACATATTTAATGAATGGTAATTTTACAAGGAAGGGTTATATTGGCTAAGTAAGTTATTTATTTATTTATTTATTTATTTATTTATTTATTTGTTTATTTGGCAGGGACAGTGTACATTAATTAGCATTGCTGCAAATGCACCAGAATTAGCCAGAAGGCTATTTTTCAGATGTTAAAATTGTCACCCTAAAAACAATACAAAAATTATCAAGCATAACTAAGAAGCACTAAAATAGACATAGTTAAGTAGATCTTAATAAACAAAATGTATATGAACAAAATAAGCTAAAAACACCAACATTATGTAATGGAAATAAGAGTAGTTAAAACATATTTTAACAAACAAATCATTACATGCTAATACAAATAATGACACGTCTGTTGTTCTATAAACCAGATTTTTAAATGTTTTTTTGAACATGTTGTAAGAGGTTATTTCTCTGATGCTCCCAGGAACAAGAGTTCCACATGGTCATTACCAAAAATGACTACTAAAATCTGTCTTACAATAATAACTAATTCATAATAAGTGTACAATGTGGAAATAATTAAATATGTCATATAGCCTATAGACAAAAATGAGTAAAAACAAAGTGTGTGTTGGCTAAAATAAATATATAAGAAACATAGGAAAACAATGTGATTGAAATGTTGATTGAAAAGCATATTATATATAAATATAAATATATATAGGGCCTCTTAAACTCAATTGTAAGATTTATAGTTTATAGATTTATTGTTTAGAAAAAACAACATTTATTTTTATTCTGTGAACCTCTGATTTAGATTGAAATATAGAAAAAAGTGCCCTGTTTTTGGGTTTATCTACTGACACAAATATAGACCTGTCCTCATTTAAACATTTCATACAGTCTATAGACTTACACAGGTCAACTTTTACAGCAGATTTAGTTCACAAACAACTGACAGTTTAGATCTAAATAGGATTATCATATGGACACAGCATACATACACTGTAAAAAGCAATTACTTCGAGTAAATCGAGATAAAAAATGAGTAAACCCATTGCCTTAAAAATAACAAGTTGATTTACTTTTAAAAATGTACGTATTTCTGTTGTAACTTAGAACTGTTAAGTTGACAAAGTAATTTTTTGAATTATGCATATAGTTCATTTACTTAGTAATTTGAAGGCAATGCGTTTAATCATTTTTTCAGCGACTCCCTTTTTACAGTGTAGAGCAATTGATTTCTTTTCTATTTAAAGTAACAAGGGATGACAAACTGTAAATAAATGCTGGGTTTCACACAATCGGTTCCACAAATTTGTTGGGACAACATGAAGGAATTAAGTTAAATTATTAGTTTTTACAAATTTAAGTGGATTGATTAATAAATGCTGTATAAGTAAGTATTGTTCATTTTAAATTAATGTTAGTAAATATACATTAACTAATGGAACCTTATCATGAAATGTAACCAAATAAACAACACAGTCTCACTGACTTGGGCTCAGTTGTTTGGTACATATTTGTGCTCTATGTTCTACTGCCCTCTGCTGGTTTACTACAAACTATACAGCATATTATATTTACTGCTGGTGAATATCTATCATCAGTTGCTCACTGACCTTAATGAAATATGGCCCATAGCTTTTGCTGTATGAGAGGAACTGGCTGAACCGCTGGAAGACCTCAGTTCTGCATGAAGGAGAGGGAAACATCACCAGTGTAAAATGGAGAGGAAATCTCATCGCCTGGGCAAACAATGTGGTACAGTCAGATTAAAATACGTTAATTATGATATTTTCCTCACTAGCCATGATTTTATCTAAAATGTTTACGTCTGACAGGGTGTGAAAATCTATGACATCGGCAGTAAACAGCGCATCACTAATGTTTTGCGGGACAACACCAGTCTTAGGCCGGATATGTATCCCTGCAGTCTGTGCTGGAAAGACAATACCACGCTGATCATCGGCTGGGGCTGTTCTGTTAAGGTGTGTGTGTGTGTGTATTGCTTTTAATGGTTTATGAGGATGAATTGGTATAAATTTGTGTAATGACAAGGGTATGACCTAGGTAGTACACTGTCGAGGTGGTTTATGAGGACATGCCTTGTGTCCTTGAAATTCAAAACTGTTAAACATTATACAACCCCAAATCAGAAAAAGTTGGGACAGTATGGAAAATGCAAATAAAAAAAAGAAGAAGTTATTTCTAAATTGACTTTGACTTGTATTTCATTGCAGACAATACAACAGTACATTATTTAATGTGTTCCTCATAATTTATTTTTTATTTTTTAAATAAACACGTATTACAGTTTTGGTTCTTGCAACACATTTCAACAAAAGTTAGAACAGTAATGCATTTACCACTTTGTAATGTTGCCATTCCTTTTCACAACACTTAAAAGACGTTTAGGGACTGAAGACACCAAGTGGTGAAGTGTTTCAGGTGTAATTTTTTCCCAGTCTTCCTTGTCATTTTTTGTGTTTCAAAATGCACTAGATTCTCTATTGGAGACAGGTCGGGACTGCAGACAGGCCAATCAAGTACCTGTATCCTCTTCCTACGCAGCCAGGACTTCTGCAATGTGTGCAGAATGTGGTTTTGCATTGTTTGCTTGTTGAAATTATCATGGGCGTCCCTGGAAAAGAAGGCAGCATATTGTGCTCCAAAATCTCTATGTACTTTTCAGCATTAATGGTGCCATCACAGAGGTGCAAGTTACCTTTGCCAAGGGCACTGACACAACCCCATACCATGACAGACCTTGGCTTTTGGACTTGTTGCTGATAACAGTCTGGATGATCCTTTTCGTGTTTGGTCCGGAGCACACAGCATCCATTTCTCCTAAAAAAATACCTGAAATCCTGATTTATCTGACACACATTTCCACTGTGTGATGGTCCATCCCAGATGCGCCAGAGCCCAGAGAAGTCAAGGACTTCTGGACACTGTTAACATAGGGCTTCCTTTTGGCACAGTACAGTTTTCACTGTTCACTGGCATTTGTGGATGTAACTACATATTGTGGTACTTGACAAAGGTTTGCCAAACTAGTCCTGAGCCCATGTGGCGATATCGCTTATAGATGAACCTGTTGACATCACCTGTTTCAAATCACATCATTATTTAACCAATTTACCTGATTACTAGCACTAAATTGCTCCTGTCCCAACTTTTTTTGGAATGTGTTGCAGGTCTGTATTACAGGAAAGGATGTATATTTAAAAATGAAATGAAGTTGACCAGACAAAACATGAAAATTTTGTGTTTATATTGTCTGAAATGAAATACAAATCAAAGTAAATTTTGGAAATCACTACTTTCTTATTTTATTTGTGTTTTCCATGTCCCAACTTTTTCTGATTTGGGGTTGTACTTGTTGGGTTTAGTGGCAGGGGTAGGGTAAGACCATAGGTACAATAAGTGGTTTGTATAAAATACATTACGCCTATGGAGAGTCCTCATAAGTCACCAATACCAACGTATGTGTGTATACAGTTTTAAATATACACGTGAGGCCTAAATTGTCCTCACTTATACAGTGAATTATCAAAACAACCCACTAGTGAGGACATTTGACTGGTCCTCACTAATTAAAAAGGCTTATAAACCGGCCAGAGCAGGTTTTTATTAGTATCTAATGATTTGCACTTTGAGGGTTGGGTTTAGGGGTAGGGTTAGGCCATAGACAGTATCATTAACCTGATATAAAAACAATGAAAGTCTGGCATTGCCCTTACTAAGATAGGAAAACAAACAAGTGTTTGTACATGTTTTTATATCCCAGTGGGGACTTAAAATTGAATGCACACAGATTCATGGGGATATTTCTCATGGGGGCACAAATGCTGTAAATCATACAGAATGAGGTATTTTGAAAATGTAAAAATGTAGATTGTTTCCTGTGAAGGTTGGGTTTAGGCATAGGGTTAGGGTAAGGGGGTAGAATATACACTTTGTACAGTATACAAATTATTAGGTTTATAGAAAACCCCCATCGGGATAGCAAAACGTCTGTGTGTGTGTCTGCATGTGTTTAATAATGTTAAACTGCTGTTTGTACTACTTGTTAATCATTTGTATTTAGGTTGAATATTATTCAACAAAACATTTTATTATGTGTTTTCTTTAGATCTGTGCTGTTAAAGAACGTGACCCAACAGAGATGAGGGATCTACCCAGTCGCTATGTTGAGATCGGTATTGTTACGTTCACTGAAGCTGTTACACATACACATAATGAGAACATGTAACATTATTAAAGGGATAGTTCACCCCAAAATTGCAATTTGCTCACTGTATTTACTCTCCCTAAAGTGGTTCCAAACCTTTATGAGTTTCCTTTTTTTCTGTTGAATGCAAAAGAATATATTTTGAAGAATGTTTGAAACTGGTATAGTAGGAAACACAAATACTATGGAAGTCAATGGTTGCCAGGTTCTAGCTTTCTTTAAAATGTCTTCTTTTGTGTTCAGCAGACGATAGAATGTCAAACTTGTTTTTTGGTTTTGTCTGCTTTCAGTGTCAGCGTTTGAGACGGAGTTCTTCATTAGTGGACTGGCACCTTTGGCAGATCAGCTGGTCACTCTATACTATGTCAAAGAGAATTCTGATCACATGGTAATATTATCCACTTTCACTCTGACAAGCTCTTAGATCAGTGGTTCTCAGTCACAGTGCAGAGGGACACTTTATGAGACATCATCAAATATCCAATTGGGTGCAAGATAGTTAAAAATATATAAATAAGACAGAAAACAAGTTTGAAATAAAGCTAAAAATGTACATCAGTAAAAAAGCATGGAAATAAATGCATACTTAGGAGGTAATTTTTATGATGAAGAAATATTTATAATGAATAGGAGTTCCAATATATGTAAAGGGCGCTTTTCACGTTTTACCGGATCCGGCTGTTCATATTTGTCGATGTCTCAAATCGACGTCGATGCGAGCAGGCAAAAGATCCGAACACAAGACGATTCATTTACTTGACTCTGAGTCGACTCTTTCCTTTAAGAATCAATAGTTTTAAACATGGTGCACTTTCAGATTTAAACCTCAGCTGGATGTTTTTATTCACTTAGAGCTGTGTTACACACTGCATGGAAGATCATTTTCAAAAACCCATAATAGGGCCTCTTTAAAATCAAAGAACGAATGATCATACTAAATTTGTATTATTTTTTCAATTATTATAATGTCAAATAGGAAAATCCGAGAATAGATATTAAGATATAAAGATTTTTAAAAGAATTAGTTTAATATTTTGGTGCTGCGCTATTATACTTTGTCGGTATATAAACTGGTGTTACACTGAATGACATTTTAGTAGCTGTCTTCGGTAAGTCATGTTTGTAAGTTCTTGTTTGTTCAAAAAAAATATATATATAATTAAACAGGACACATTTTATTGCAAGTGGCAATAAAATAAACAATAATTGACTAAATTTAAACCTACAATGTTTTTATGCTACATGATTATAACTAATAGATAAATGTAGTCTAAACATTAAAATAAAAAAAATTTTTGTAACTCTCTAATCTCTTATACAGTAGAAACTGCTTATTTGTAAAAATATATATAGTTTTACTAAGTCCAAAAGGTTGAGAACCATTGCTTCAGGGGTCATTACACAGTAACATATGCAGCCAAAAGCAGGAAATTTTTGTTTTTCCTGTTCGTTTTTCACCCCAAAACCAAACAATTTGAAAGTGACGGCACCAAAAACTGGCCTAGCTTACGTAATTCAGCCTATTTGGTTGTACCAGGACCAGGTATAGGGCTAGTTTTACAAAACAACAAATTTGTGTGACCATCTGCTCACAGTTTTCTGTGCTTCACCTCTAGCAGCAACATTTAGATGTCCTTAGTAAATCCTGAGTAGTGGATTTACTGAAAGTATTTACTGCCAAAAGAGTGTTTGTGTTTGCGTAAGATGTTAGTAAGCCTGGATTTGAACTTCTGTGTAAATAATTAATTTGTTTCTGTATTAATAAATATTTGTGCTTGTGACAGGAAGAGGAGTTCAGAACACGGCCTCGTTTAGACATCATCCAGCCATTACCAGAGGGATGTGAAGAGATCTCATCCGACGCCCTTACTGTACGCAACTTCCAAGAGAACCAGTGCAGGGACTACAGGCTCGGTATGAAGACACAATTATAGCTGTAATACAGGGATAGATATCAAACTCAAGCAAGTAAATTCTTATATTCTTAGATTCCTATTTTGAATCAAGTCCCCTAAATTAAAAAAAATATTTTTTTGCGGGGGTGTTATGCTGTATATAGTCCACAGGATTCCATTTATGCCTTTGGTTTTGCCTTATACAGAGCTGTCATTTATTTCTAACCGCTGACTAGGTTCCTCTATATTTGGCATGTCATTTTTACGATATACAGTATGTTTATGTGTTCTTCAAAGACCTTCATACTTCATTTGTTTTATATCACAGTTTTTCACTTGTTTTAGGACACAGTTGTTTACTTGTTTAGCACACAGACAGAGAAGATAACGGAAGAAAAGATCTCTCTTTTGAATTAATATAATTCATTAATAAATATCAATTAAAATATTCTACAAGGGCATGTATTCATAACAAACAAAGGCATATTTTGATGATGCCATGGCTGAGAGTGGATTCATGAGTCATATTCATTAAATGCTGCGAGACTCTTGTTGTGATCGTGTGATTTGCATTTAGAAGAAGTTTTTCACATTTGCCAGTAAGAATCAACCGTTTTTTATGGCTTTAGCACACTTTAGCTTCTTATAAACAATCAAATTCACTCTACTGCCTGAAGTGTCCCACCCCCTGTAAGACAATCAGGTATTAACATTTAACTAAGTGTTCATACACAGTTTGTCCACTCTTAACACTTGTATGTCCAAGAAAAAATAAACGTTAGCCAAGGCCGTGTTGTTGAAACACTCTGTGCACATGCACCCTCTTTCATCTCTGACAAGGCCAGGGGAGAAAACGCACTGCACGTACTGTACACAGTCAGCATACAGGCATACAACCCTAAACCTACCCCTTACAGTAACCTAATGTGTTTTATATCATCTACAACTGCCTCAACCTTAACCCTACTCCTTATTGTGTTTTATTAACATCTTAAACTTCCCCAACCCTGACCCTACCCCTTAAAGTAACCAAATGTGTTTTATTAACATCTACAACTACCCAAACCTTAACCCTACCCCTTAAAGTAATCTAATATGTCTTATTAACATCTACAACTACCTCAACCTTAATCCTACCCTTTAAAGCACAGGTGTCAAACTCAGTTCTTGGAGGGCCGCAGCTCTGCACAGTTTAGTTCCGACCCTGATTAAACACACCTAATCAAAATAATTGAGTCCTTTAGGCTTGTTTGAAACCTACAGGTAAGTGTGTTGTAACCACGGTTGGAACTAAACTGTGCAGGCAAGCGGCCCTCCAGGAACTGAGTTTGACACCCCCACTTTAAAGTAATCTAATGTGTTTTACAACTACCCCAACTCTAACCCTACCTCTTAAAGTTACCTATTGTGTTTTATTAACATCTTCAACTACCCCAACCTGAACCATACCCCTTAAAGTAACCAAATGTTTTTTATTAACATCTACAACTACCCAAACCCTAACCCTACCCCTTAAAGTAATCTAATGTGTTTTATTAACATCTACAACTACCCCAAACCTTAACCATACCCCTTAAAGTTACCAAATGTGTTTTATTAACATCTTCAACTACCCCAACTCTAACCCTACCCCTTAAAGTAACCCAATGTGTCTTAACCTCTTCAACTACCTCAACCTTAACCCTACCTCTTAAAGTAACCTAATTGGTTTTATTACCCCCTCAATCCTATACCTTTTAAAGTAACCTAATGTGTTTTATTAACATCTACAACTACCCCAAACCTAACCCTACCTCTTAAAGTAACCTAATTTGTTTTATTACCACCCCAAGCCTAAACTACCCTTTAAATTAACCTAATATGTTTTAATAACATCTACAACTACCTTAACACCCCTTAAAGTTACCGTTTGTGTTTTATTAACATTTTCAACTACCCCAACCCTAACCCTACCTCTTAAACGATCCAAATGGGTTTTTATTAACATCTCCAACTACCTCAAACTTAACCCTACACCATAAATCTGAGACACACCAAGCTGACGGTCAACCACTGGGCAGTGTCAGGCCATCAGTCAGTGTCTGTCTGGCTAGTTTGTTTGGTGCGTTCCACACATTGACTCTCGTCGAGTTAACGTCAGAGGGAGTTGGCCCGATTCAGCATGTAGTATCAGCATCGCTAATCTACGAAAGAGAGTGCTCTGACTGTTTGTTCAGTAATAAATTAAAGTACAAGAACAAAAACTGAAGAGACTAAACCAAGTAAATGATTCAATTCAAGAGGGAACACAAAGAAGCCTACGGTCATTTTATTGCATTTCTCACATATTTGCTAGCGAATTAAATTTCCCTTTGTGGAATGAGAACACAGACTACTGCCACCTGCATGTGAAAAAAGACACATCCTCTCACACTGGAGCGGAACGCGCACTCTCATTTTACTCTGCTGCCATCCACTTAGTCTGCATCCGAAATCGCCTACTACTCGGCAATACATTTGATTTTGAATTTATTACATGACTGTTTTACACAGTATGAATGTGAGTAGTATAAATGGAGCTCAGACGTACTACATCCATCATTTGTCATTATCTAGTGACCTACCCATGTCAGTTGTGTCGCTTCACTCCCATTCATCAATTTCCTTGCATGGAATCATGGTATAGCGTAGCAGCCGTCGGATGCGCACTTCAGAATTTTGCCAGAAGTAGTTGGTCATCCGGGTACTTCTCGCATACTGTTTTTCGAATACTATGAATTCGTACATACTACTCGGCTCGCATCCTGTTTTTAACATACTATATAGTATGGCAATATGTGATTTCTGATGCAGCCTTAGTGTGTTCATGCACAGCTTTTTTGGTCCAAACAGGATCACATGAGGCCAACCTAAGACAACAACAGAGTTGGTTTCTGTCTGCGCAAGTTCTTTGGCATTCTTGGTGTGTTCCAGGCTTTACACTGACCTAATGTGTTTTATTAACGATCTTGACCTACCTCAACCCTAAACCTACCCCTTACAGTAACCTGTTGTGTTTTATTAACAAATACACATGCCCCAACCATAAACCTACCCCTTAATGTAATGCTAACATAGTAACCGTTATTAGTAATTGTACAAAAGTATGCTATATTGATGTGTGCATGCCAATTAGCTGTATACAATCTAGCCTTAACCCAACCTACCCACAGTGTAAGTTCCTCAAACATAAAAGTCTTCATGCTGCAGGGATATATAGTTGAACAATCTTGGCTATTGGCTATTTTTGAAAATTGGGAGGAGCTACTTGATATGTCCCACCATGTCTTCATGTTATTTCACACATGGGGCATACAGTAGCTGCGCATTTCACTTCGTGAGACCCTCTAATGATAATTATTTTAAAGTCCATCTGTGTGTGATTCTAGAACACTCTGAGGGAGAGTCTCTATTCTACATCATCAGTCCTAAAGACATCGTAGTGGCTAAGGAAAGAGACCAGGATGACCACATTGACTGGCTTCTGGAAAAGAAGAAATATGAGGTACATGTCTAAGAAAGTATGTAAATAACATGTAAACATCTGAGTTGTGCTTTAATGATTTCTGACTTGATTTGGATCTTTGTCACAGGAAGCACTGATGGCTGCAGAGATCAGCTTTAAAAATATTAAACGTCATGATGTACAGGTAAAAACAAATGGCAAATATGGATTAAGTGATGCGCAGAAGAATAGTTTTATTATTAGCTCTTAGACAATCTGTAATCACAATGTGGGTACTTCCTGAATGTGCTCTGTGTATAGAAAATTGGAATGGCGTACATCAATCATTTGGTGGAGAGAGGAGATTATGACACAGCTGCCAGGTACGGGTCATCAAGAGTCTGATTTATTCACCTGTAAACCGTATATGACTGGAAGCCTTGATATATTCTAATTTTCTCCATTATCTCCATATTTCTCATTGACAGAAAGTGTCAAAAAGTGCTAGGAAAGAATATGGATCTCTGGGAGAATGAAGTGTACAGATTCAAAACAATTGGCCAGTTGAAAGTGAGTGTGTAGAATTTGTACTTTATATGTTTATCATATTTTGATGCCCTACACCTGAATTTATTTTTTTTGCTAAATTGCTGATAGCAATTTATATGAGCTGAATTTAAACAAACAAATTAAATTTAGTAATGTTTAACTTAATTTGTTTGTTTAAATTCAGCCAATATAAATTGTTTGCAATCACTTACTTAAAAAAAAATTGTGCAAATCCATTGAATGATTTTTTTTTTAGTGTATAGTAAATAGTAATTTAGTGTCAGTTAAAAAAATATATATTTAAAATAATAATAATATATTTTAAAATAAAAATATGAATAATAATCATAATAATGGGAAAATAATAATAATGTGATGTTGTTGTTATTTTTATTATTATTATTATTATCATAATTGTATTGTTATTTAGTATATATATTTTTAGTAGTATTATCATAATTTGTGATGTTATACTGTAAAAAATGTCTATTTACAAGTCCTATTTTGTCAACTAACCACTTAATTACTCCTCTCAGGCCATCAGTCAGTACTTACCGAGAGGAGACTTGCGTCTTCGACCAGCTATTTATGAGATGATCCTTCACGACTTCCTCAAGACTGACTATGAGGTATGAGTTTCCCTTAATAAATTTTTTTGTATTACATAAGATTGATTATTATCTATTAGATAGACTATGGCCTAAAATATGATTGGATGACATCAATATCAGAGTCAAGACTATTCCCTCTTTATAGGCGTAAGGAAATTTATTGATCTCTCCCCCAGGGTTTCGCCACACTGATTCGTGAGTGGCCCGGAGAGCTGTATAACAACATGGCTATAGTTCAGGCAGTGAATGAACACCTGAAGAAGGACCCCACCAACAGCATTCTCCTCACCACACTCGCAGAGCTGTGAGTGAATGTTGTTAATTCCACATTATAAAGGCTGGTAGCATCATTTTAAGTAAGCTCTTCAACTGGTCATAGTTGCAGGCTTATTGCCAAGTGGTGGGGGTGGGGGGCAGTGCCCCACCAGATAAAAACTATAGGCACTGAGGGCTCTATTTTAACGATTTAAGTGCAAAGTCTAAAGCGCATGGTGCAAAAGCATTAAGGGCATGTCTGAATCCACTTTTGCTTTTTTAAGGACGGAAAATACAGTTTGCCTGCCAGTGCATTGGTCTAAAAGGGTTGTGCTTATTCTCTTAATGAGTTTTGGGTGTGTTTTGAGCATAACGTGCATTAAACAAATCAGAGCACATTTGCTATTTACATGGCGGACTATGTAAGTGGAAATACTGAATGCTTTACTACCGAGAAAACAGTTAAAGACAATCTGCGCGAGGATAAACTACGAGCCTCCTCCATTCGGCTTCTTTACTTTCTCTTTACCTTACTTATACTCTTTATTTTACTCCTTTATTTTTGTGGAGTAAGGAAACGGTGAAAACTCACTCCACTGAAGACATCCATAGCCTACATATTTAATTTCGTTTAAGCACAAAGATTTGTTTCAAAACTGCTTCTAAATTCATTTCTAAGTTATATCCAAACACACGTCCTATTCTTATGCCCCATGTGGTGATGCATACTGTACTGGACAAATCTAAACTTGTTTTTATTAAAACAAATTTGCATATAATAAATAATTCTACTAAAAATAATAATGTTATACAAATGCAAATTGTCATGAATAAACTGAAAAAAGCCACCACGATGTGAAGAAGGCATGGTATATATGTATGTAGAATTTTTTTTTTCATATGTAAAGATATTTTTGTATTGCTGTACATCCTGTGTATTAAGCAATGTGTAAGCGTGTTTTGGACCTACATAGGTGCATAACTAACGCACTCTTTAAATAATAAAAACTCTGCGCCATTGACTTTAGACCAGCTTTTTGTTGGTCAATGGCGCGGTCTATTTCAGTTGCCTCAAAATAGCTACGCGCCAACAATAAACCTTAAAGGTGCAGTAGGGGATTGTCTTCAGAAACATTTTTTGTTGTGCTGGTTGAAAGTCTCTTCACAGTCCAATAGTTATGATTAAAGTAAATGATCGAATTGTATTTATATGTATTTTTATATTCTGGGTAAGGCATAAAACTAAAAAAATTTCATCCAATTAAATATTGTCGGGCCTACAACTCCCATAATTCTGATAAGTAGCCCAAACTGTCTGTCAGTAAATGTAGATTTGTACAACTGCGCACCTCTCCTCAACTGTGCAGATCCGCCATTTGCATGTACACACGCACCGCGTGTTCATGTGCACATGAGAGAGAAAGAGCGGTAAAAACAAATGCTGAATCAAAACTTTTAAAAATCTTTTTTAAAGTTTTTAAAAATCTTTTTGAATCAATATTGGAGTTACTTTTGCACGCTGGAGGAAGGATGACACCATGGCTGAAGTATTTCTTTTAGACAGGTAATGTTATCTTTTAAAACTGTTTTAGTCACGCAAAGCTTATGTAGATTGTGTTGTGTTATGAATGGGTTATATGCACAGAAGTGTTGTTCAGCCACTAAAATCTTCCAGCGAAAGATTGATGTGAATTTTTTCAGTTTCGTAAGGTACCTTTTACAGCATCGATAATGTAGATTTTTATTTAGTTTAACAACAAAACATAAGTAAATAGCGCTATTCCACCTAGCCTGCTTTACTGAGGTGAAGTTTTGAACAATGACAACCTGTGACACAGCCCCTGTATTATTTACCATGCTACTTTGAGTATTTGGTCTGAAATAGCATGTAAGTATGGCTTAGTAATAAGTGTAATTCCTGCACCCCGCCGGCCAACCACTAAGCAGAGTCACTTTAGGACAGCAAGTGAGAGAGTCCAGCGATCCTTGCATGCATGAAATATTGCACATCATGACAAATTTTGCTTGCTACACAACTGAAAACATGCTAGATATACAGTTTTTCGTTCAGAATTGTAGTATTATAAAGTACTATAAAGTTTTCTAACTGGCGAATGACATGATCTAGTGGGTTGTCTGCTCTCATCTTTAAGGTGCGCACGTTTGTGTTTCAAGAGGCGTGGCTTTGGACGGCAGGGGAGGGACTGTGTTTCAAAGATATTATGCTAACCGGTTAGCATTGTGGCAGATCACCTACTGCACCTTTAACACACCTCCTTTTCATACCAGCATGCCCATGAGTCCACAAAGTGGTGCAAATGGATTTGCTATTTAAACAATTTGGCGCAAAACGTGAAAATGAAACCCGTGTCTGTATGAACATAGCAACAACTACGCGCCTACTATAGGAACTATAGGCACTTTTTTAGTACCTCCTTGGGCGAGGTTCCATGCAAGCCATACTCTTACCAAAATGTTTACACACTGCTGTTCACCTACTGGTCCAAGAGAATCGGCACTGGAATAATTTTTACAACCCTGTGCTGAGATTGCAAAACAAATATTTTCGTTAACCATGTAAATTAGGCTTAAAAGTTGGAACTTAAGCTATATCAAGGAAATATTAAACACAAATGAAAATCGGAAAAACACAAAAACTTAATGTGCTGCATTTTTGTGTGTCTGGCCCCCTATCAGTGTTGCCAAATTGGGCACATTGTCACCATATTTAGCGACTTTTTACATTCCTTTAGTAAATCTGACATACATATATAAACCATATACACACATAGTGCAAATATAAATACAACTTTATTAAATGCATAATAAAATCAGATCCCAATAGGGCAAAATGACATCAGTAATAAGCAAATTAAAGCAATGATGTCATCTAACAACATGTATCTACTTTTTGAGCAGATCTTAGCTACTTTCAATTGAAAATAGTCTGCAACACTGCCCAGCCTCGCTCAAATGTCAAGCTACGACTATTTTGTACTGTAGTATGTTGTTATTGTGTTGTTAGTGTAACTGAAACTAACTGCTTTGGTATAGGAAGAATTCAGATGAGTTTTTGAGTTTATTCATTTATTTATTCGCTTTGGTTGTTTTTCAGATCTTGAAAAAGTATGGCCCCCTATGAAAATGTAAATCCCCCAATATAAATGTTCTGGTGACAGACCTGCATTTTACTAATATGTATGTGTTTGTTTTGTGTAGATACACATATGATCAACGTTATGATCGAGCTCTGGAAATCTACCTGAGACTGAGACACAAAGATGTTTACCAGCTCATTCACAAACACAACCTCTTCTCCTCCATCAAGGACAAAATTGTCTTGCTCATGGATTTTGACAAAGAGGTACAACTTCTTTTTTTTTTTTTTTTATTCCTTTGACCTCACCGAGGACCTTTATTTTAGAGTTTAATACTAGAAACTTTAAGGGAAATGTCAAGTGCATAAGTTCAGGAAGTTATGGATTGTTTGGCCGATGATATATATTATAGATGACATTGGAAGAACGTGATTTATAGTCACAGAGATGTGTCTGAAGGATATGTCCACCTCTTTGTTCTCTTTTTTTTTTTTTCTCAGAAAGCTGTTGACATGCTGCTGGATAATGAAGATAAAATATCGGTGAGTTCAGTGCAGTGGCCTTAGTCTTCCGATTAAACGAACACTCCACTTTTTTTTGGAAATAGACTTATTTTACAAGTCGTCTAGCGTTAAACAGGTGACTTTTACAATTTTTGAATACATTCAGCAGATCTCCGGGTCTGGCTAGAGCACTTTTATCTTAGCTTAGCATAAACCATTGAATCAGATAAAAAATATATATATCTGTATGTATTTTCAATCAAATGTTCTATTTAAAACTTGACTCTTCTGTAGTTACATTGTGTATAAAGACCGACAGAAAATGAAAACTGGCTACTTTCTAGGTCGGTATGGCTAAGAACTATACTCTCATTCTGGCGTAATTATCAAGAAGCTTTACTGCCATACCACGCAGTGCCTGAAATTAGTCCCCAGTAACCAGGGAACAGCGCCATTTAATATCTTTGCACCTGCTGCATTTGGTCTTAGTACATTATTATTGAATTATTGAAACTTTTATCTGCTTGTTAAGTGTGACGTCACGCAAAGTGGCTTCCAGGTCCAATTGCTATATCAAACTGTATGGGGAGACTCAACAAATGGTAATAATAAATGTTTACAAAGCGATGTAATAATGATTGCAATATATATATATCCATATGTTTGTGATGTAGCAAGTCCAGAGACTGTTGTGTACACCATGGTTTTATATAAAATTCATTTTAATGTGTGATATGACTAAAAAGTGGTCATAAACTAATATTTTCTCAATTCAAATGAGTAGCGGCTTGGAGAAACAGTATTCCATATGTCACGACTTAGCAAGCAGATTTGAATTTTTTTGAGTGAGATGCTAATGGTCTAAGCTAAGCTAAAAGTGCTCCCGTCAGACCTGGAGTTTGACTGAATGGATTAAAAAATTGTAAAACTCAACTGTTTTAACTCTTGGTGACTTCTTTTAAACTCTTGCAAGCGTTCAGTATCAATCAACGTCTGCATCTTTCTTTTTTTCCAGATGGACAAAGTAGTGGAGGAATTAAAAGACAGACCTGAGCTCTTACATGTGGTATGCTGAATATGAGTTGTTAGAATCATGCAGATGAATTTGAAGGATCCATCATACAGTAGAGTGTTTGTTTCTCTTGCAGTATCTGCACAAGCTGTTTAAGCGAGACCACCATAAGGGACAGAGGTATCATGAGAGGCAGATCAGTTTATATGCAGAGTTTGACCGACCAAACCTGCTGCCCTTCCTCAGAGAGAGCATGCACTGCCCACTGGAGAAGGTCTGTATCGAATTTTTGTAAACAGGCAATAATGCATTATGGGCCAAGTCATTTATGTTTACTTTTGCTGCGTTCATATTTTTGTCTATTATTATAGTGAGGTGAATATAATAATAATTATTATTATTTTTTTTTTTACATGTTGTGGACAAGAAGCATGTCTGACTACATCCTTTCCTTCCAAAGGACATACACAAAAAGTTCCCCATATTGTGTATGTCCTTTGAAAGTGCTTGGTGTCTGATGTTTTTGTTTTATTAGTCATATTAAACATTTCATAATAAAATTAAAATGTTATATATAATTTTATCTGTTATATATAAATATTATTGGTTAAAACAAAGCAAAAACAAATATATATATATATATAATGTTATATTATAATTATATTAATATAGTGTTTGATGTGTCTATTAATACAGTTTTAATTGGTTTATTATTATTTATATATTTTTTCTTTTCCATTATATTATTCAAATATTAATATTAATATATATAATATGGAAATATGTTTCCACAGAACAATTTGGCAGCAAATGTTATAGCACTGATCATTTTAAGAGATGGCTGCTGAAAATGTACCATCACAGCAATAAATTTCATATAAAAATGCGTTCATCTGTAATAATATTTTACAATGCTAGTGTTTTTACAATATTTTTACCCCAAGTTTACTGCATTTTTAAAATGATTTTATACAATATTCATCAAAAATCGAATCCCAATATTTGTTGCGTTTAATCGATTAGCCATATTTTAACCAACATGCTTGGTTATAAAACACTGACAAAGTTCTGAGAAAATAATGACATTTACATATTAAAACCTTTAGAAATATGCATTTAATAAGATTAATAATATATGTTTACAATTTTTAAGCAATAATACATTGTGACAGTTTTTATTACAACAGTCAACATTGAAATCACCTCTTCATCATATCAATAATAGAATACAAAAATAATAATTTATATAATATAAACATTAATAGATATGGAGAAAAATGAGCATCTTTGCCATGTTTTTAGTTGTCCTTTATTCCATTAATATTTATTATATTTATTATATTAATTATTATTATTTCTTTCAGGCTCTGGAAATCTGTCAGCAGAGGCACTTTGTAGAAGAGACAGTCTTCCTGTTGAGTGAGTTCTGAATTCAGCTGTGCATTTCTGTCATATAAACTGAACATGTTATAGTTATTTGCATTGTTAATGTGATTTAGTGCATCAGAGGAGAAGTTACTGTGTATTGAATTTCAGTATGTTTAAATAAAAGCTTTCATCTGGCATTAGTGCTCTGATAAACGAAACTTTCTCCTGTCAGGTCGTATGTGGAATTGCAGACGGGCTCTACAGATGATTATGGAGGAGCTGGCGGATGTGGACAAGGCCATCGAGTTTGCCAAAGAGCAGGATGACCGAGAACTATGGGAGGATCTCATCTCTTACTCTATAGACAAACCACGTATGAGAACTTTATTTTATTTTATTTGTTTTTTTATAAGAGTAGTGCTCATTAAAGGGGTCATATGACGCATTTTCATGTTTTACTTGGTCTTTGGAGTCTTACATGTGCCTGCAAAATCCTGATTATACTCATGTGAATTTCACAAGTGTAAAACCCCGGTGGACAAAAGGCCAATCAGAACACAAAGCAGACTGTTGCGTGACTCACAGGGCATGCCCTCAGCATTTGCAAGTACTTTAGGTCATTAATCTGAACCTGATGAGCAGCCGCGTCATCAGAACGATGCATTGTCATGTTTTACTTTGTCTTTGGGGTATTACGTGCGTATATATAAGATCTGTAAAGACTCAAAGACTGAAGTCTCAAACCCAAAGATATATTCTTTAAAAAAAATTATTTCCTAAAATGCCTCGTTCAAACATGACCCCACAAATTTACATCAGTCAGTGGGAAGATTGTCTACAAACCACCTAAATGTATACACAAAGAAAGTAAGCTTAACATTTATTTAGATTCTCCAGAATTTTGTGAGTCCAATTATTCTTGAGATCAAAAAATAATAATATAATAAGACAGCAGAGCACACAAATTGAAGCAAATAATGCCATACGTTTTGAGAAAGGCCATCACAAAAATCATTTTAGGCCACAGATATAAAAAAGAAATGTCCTTGCAAAATCCTGATCATTGATGTAATGTTGTTTGCCGTTGCCACCTTGTTGTTAGACACTGGCTGCGTCCGAAATCGCATACTTCCATACTATATAGTACGCTAAAAACAGTATGCGAGCCGAGTAGTATGTCCGAATTCATAGGATTCAAAAAACAGTTATGCAAGAAGTACCCGGATGACCTACTACTTCCGGCGAGATTCTGAAGTGCGCATCCGATGCACGCTATGGTAACCCATGAAGCCCCACGAGAGAATTCATGAATGGGAGTGAAGTGACGCAACTGACGCGGGTAGGTCACGTGATCATGACAAAATGGTGAATGTAGTATGTCCGAGTTCCATTTACTTCCACTACAAGTACTTCCATCGAGTACATTTAAATTCAAATGCAGTACCTACTGAGTAGTAGGCGATTTCAGACGCAACCTGTGTTTATAGCGAAATCAAGACTACTTTGCTAACATAAAACCATACAAATGTGTTACATTCTGCTAAAGTCATGGCAAATATATGATAATGTAACAACAAAATTATCACCTGTCAGTATTGCTTTGGAAGCTAATATTCCAAATATGGGAAGGAATGTAACCTCTATCACTTGCTTGAGGTAATTAACCAAACACAACACAGTGGATAGCTGCCAAACAGAGCACATTGCACCATTTAGAACGATGAGATTTATAAAAAATGGAATCATTTCAGAAAGCAGAGGAGAAATGAGCAATATTAATATATGGTATGTGCAAAACAATGTGTTTTTCAATACCTTAAACAATGTAAACACATTAAATGACACCAATTACACAAGATAATGTTCATTTTAGCAACGTCATATGACCCCTTTAATAGTTTAAATTCGTTGATTGACTATTACCAGAGATCTCAGACACTATTACCAGAGAGATTACCAGTATCTCAGTCTGGTTCATGATACATGTTTGAGAGAAAGTGTTGTAATTACAATATTAATTATATTTTCATTTTCTTTTATTTTCTTTACTCTAGCTTTTATCACAGGCCTCTTGAATAACATTGGAACCCATGTGGACCCAATCCTGCTCATTCATCGCATTAAAGAAGGGATGGAGATTCCTAACCTCAGAGACTCACTGGTCAAAATCCTAC
The DNA here is from genome assembly GCA_903798115.1 of Danio jaintianensis. Classification (NCBI taxonomy): domain Eukaryota; kingdom Metazoa; phylum Chordata; class Actinopteri; order Cypriniformes; family Danionidae; genus Danio; species Danio jaintianensis. The sequence goes on along the minus strand of CAIGQV010019124.1, from coordinate 2,040,126 downwards.
AGGACTACAATCTACAGGTCTGATCAAAACTGGTTAAAACAACATAACTTTTAAGCCCAGTTTACACCTGGTATTAAGATGCATTGAGGTAGATCCGATCACAAGTTTATGATGCTAAATTCAGTTTTTGAGTTTGTGCAGTTTTGAACTCAGAGGTAGCTGAAAATGCATTTGATTGGATTGCTTTCATAGTGTAGGTACTCATGTGGTCAAATACTGGGAAAATCCACTAAAGACCACCTACTTACTGCCTACTGACCTCATTCTTAAACAGAATCTGCCCTAACTGTAATTGCACAACATTCAGCTTAGTTTTGCGGCTATTAAAAAAAAGAAAGAAAGCTGCTGCTCTCTGTTAAATATTTATTCTACTTTCATGTTAAAACACTATAAAAATTATTCAGTGGCTTTATACTGCCCTATAAAGGCAATGTGCAGTATCTACACAGACACTGAAACTGAACAAATTGCCTTTAAGGTTTAAACCAGTTTAAATTTTGTAGCGGGAGTGATTTTTACAGCCTTGTTTCTCTCAAACGGGACATAAATTGGCCAAGAGACTAACAAGAACAAAAGTATTAGGCTTTAACTCAATTTTGACAACAACCTAAATAAGATCTCTGATCTGTTACTGTAAGTTATTACTAAAGTAAATTTTTTGTAAAATGTTATGACAATTTTGGCATTTCCATTAAGCATTTTTTATGCAATAAACATGGAAATATAGCTAATGTGTTGTTATTCTAAGACTACATATCTGTGAATATACTGGCAGTAGCAAGTCTTTACTTGCTCCATACCAATAATTCAAGCAGCAGCAGCATAGCAGATCCATGCCACCATCACCAAGCACATCAACATTGCTACATACAGTAATTACCATAATAAATCTCTCCTTCTGTTCAGCTATTCCTTTACCGATTGAGCAACCTCTGACAGATTGCACTATTTGTGTCTTTTCTTTTTTTATACATGTCTTTTGAACCTATTTTTTAGCATGTTTTTAATCATTTTAATTGTTTGTTGTTTTTATTTCTTATTGTGTGATCATTTTATGATTCTTTTCATCTTCTTGTTCATGTAAAGCACTTTGGATTGCCATTATGTATGAAATGTGCTATATAAATACACTTTGCCTTGCCTATACTGTACATACAACCACCCATAAACCCTCCCTCATCAGAAATACGCCTTTTGGCACACATTCACTTAGCATCTATTCTGTCTCTATTGTCCACTTCTGATGGACTAAAACGCATCTCAATATCGTGTGTAACAGGGTCTTAGGCCGCAGTGCTAATATAGATGGATTTAACTGATGATTTTGATGATTTTGCACTCATGGAAAGTGTTCAGAGCATCTTTCTTAATGTTGGCCCTGTAGATTTTACTGCGGGAAGGCTGTAAGAAGATCCTGGTGGCCGATTCTCTGTCTCTTCTCCAACGGATGCACAGGACACAGAAGAGAGGAGTGCGGGTAGATGGTAAACAAACATTTTATCTTCCAGTTTTGGAGACTAAATCACTGAGTACGTTTACATGGACACCAATAATCCGATAATTTTAATACGATTAAGACAATACTCTGATTAAGAGTCTACCATGTAAACAGTGATTTTTGATTAATTTAATCCAATTAAGGTGATAATAAAACTAAACAGAAATTGGATTAAGACATGTGGAGTATGCTGATTTCAATCACATTATTGAATTGCAGTACAGCCATGTAAACACCTTAATCAAACTATTACCATCGTGAAGGATTTTCGCCGCATTTTGCGACAGGATAGCCTGTACACACTGTTTGACACTATTTTCTGCACCTACCGAGTCAGTGAAGGACCACAGACACCTGCATCGCGAAATGCGGAGGTTTTTTCTCCCATACGGCGTGCCATATCAAATTCCATTAAAACAACACTCTTCCAGCAGTTCAACCTCGCATCCAATATCTCGTTTGTCACGGGGGGGCATGCGTGAAATGTTCCTGAATGAAAGTGAAAGGGCCAAACTTTAGTTAAAGTCGACAAATTAAAAGTGAAACACCCAAAATTACATGAAACTCCGGAGGAAACGTGGATAGCAAGGTGACGCAATGACGTTAATCGAATTATGCGCTATAACACATAAAACGTCAAAAAGCAACTCATGTAAACACCTTAATTATATTATTGTCTTATTCAGATTAAGGCAAATAATTCGATTACTGATGTCCATGTAAACGACTGTTAAGATCAGGTCAAATCAGTAGCTTTTAATAATTATCTTATTTTGATCTTGTAGAGGAAAACATCTGTGAGTCATGTCACACACCTATTCTACCATCAGGTACACTTCGATTTACTTTTTATGTCAGTCTGTCAGTCAGTGTGTGCGTGTCCATGTAATTGGGTTTGTGGAATAAAGGTCAGCTTTATTCCGCGTTTTATGTCTGCATCAAATTACTAGTAACAAAAAGTGACTTCAATTTAATATTATTTGATTTTTATGAAGTGTCTGTTTGAATTTAGCAAGTGACTTGAATATGTTTAAATGGTATTTTCACATTAAATCATTTGCTAAGACTTTATTTTGATGGTCCCTATTACACCATCAAAATAAAGTGATACCAATAATTTAGGTGAAAATAAATAATTAAAATATGGGTAGAATGATATGTCATCATCCCTCAGTGTAACTGATTTATGTAAACATGAAACACTTATTCTGACATGTATTTAACATATATTAAAGAATAAATGATCTTATATATAGTACCTGACAAAAGTCTTGTCGCCTATCAAAGTTTTAAGAACAACAAATAATAACTTGACTTCTAGTTGGTCATTTGGTATCAGAAGTGGCTTATATGAAAGGCAAAGGCCTCTAGATTCTGTTATTTTACCAAAATAAAATATGATCATGCCGTGATTTTTAATTATTTAATTAGGACAGTAAGGCCTGACTTTGCTTAGACAAAAGTCTTGTCACTTAACAGAAATAATGTACAGTATAGAATATAAAGTCATGGTGCAGTGGAAAAAGAATTAATATTGTGTATGACTCCCATGAGCTTAGAGGACTGCATCCATACATCTCTGCAATCACTTAAATAACTTATTAATAAAGTCATCTGGAATGGCAGAGAAAGCGTTCTTGCAGGAGTCCCAGATTTCATCAAAATTCTTTGGATTCATCTTCAATGCCTCCTCCATCTTACCCCAGACATGCTCAATAATGTTCATGTCTGGTGACTGGGCTGGCCAATCCTGGAACACCTTGACCTTCTTTGCTTTCAGGAACTTTGTAAAGGCTGAAGTATGAGAAGGAGCGCTATCCTGCTGAAGAATTTGCCCTCCCCTGTGGTTTGTAATGTAATGGGCAGCACAAATGTGTTGATACCCCAGGCTGTTGATGTTGCCATCCACACTGCAGATCTCTCAAACGCCCCCATACTGAACGTAACCCCAAACCATGATTTGTCCTTCACCAAAAAATCTGATTTATTTCTGGGAGAATCGTGTCCATGTGGGTTCCAATAGGTCTTCTGCAGTATTTGTGATGATTGGTATGCAGTTCTACAGATGATTCATTGGAAAAATCTACCTTCTGCCACTTTTCCAAATGATCAACTAGAAGGCAAGTTATTATTTGTTGCTCTTACAACTGGGATCGTCGACAAGACTTTTGTCAGGTAGTGTATATATAGACAATTATTTTGTTAAGAGATATTTAAAATCTATTGGTTTGAAGTTTTGGCATTTTTGCCTTTACTATAATAGTAGAAACGGCATAGATATTGACTGGAATTGAAGTGGGAGAGAAAGGGGGGCAACGGGATCGGGAAATGATCCCGGGATGCTGACCAAAAAGATTTTCAATGTCATAAAATTATTGTTTATCATTTTAAGCAATATTAGGAGTTCTGCAATTCTGACATACTTCTTTTTTGTTTAGTTCCCCTACTATATAGTAGAGACGTGCTATTTGAGATGAAGCCTCAGTCTTTGTTTTGCCAGTGCATTCGAGTTAGTTTGACTCTTATCTGTTTCAGACACGGCTCAAGTGTTCGGTGTGGTGGTGTTTCACTGCAGACACATGTTCCACAAGGAGTGTTTGCCATCTCCTGCATCCGTAAGTCTTCTTTAGTCCTTTAAACTTTTAATAGTCAATAATTGTCATCATATCCAGAAGCAATAACAAAACATATGTGGGTTTATTGATTTTCAAGACAAGCGGCTCTATGCAGATATTGTTTAAACGTCCTGACCAGTACTAAAATTCAACCAGTGATATCTAAGATGCTAGACCAGTGGTTCCCAAAGTGGGGGTCGTAGGACAATGAGGGGGGTTGCTTGATGATTTTCAAAAATCGAATAAATTTTAATAAACTATCAAAATTACCATATTTTATCCATGCAGAAGATAAAAAAGTTCAATTAAAAATATAACATGCAAATAAAAAGCCATCAGCATTTAGATTTTGTTTTTTTAGATTTTGTTTTATTACGACCCCTAAACGTTAGTTTTTCTCAGTCACTTTGGTACATTTCTCAGATCAGAATTGAAATTTGCAAAACAGTAAGTGCATTTCTCAAAACAACACATACAAATAGCAAAACACCATGCAAAAAGCCAGTCTCTTGCTCAAAATCCTTAGTTCATCTCTCAAAACTAAATTTCTGTGTCAATGAACATGTCAGTGCCATCAGAATGACAAGTCCTTGTGTAATGACAGTCAGTTGCAGCTGATTGATTTTACGGCACCAGCCTAAACTTTGACACCTTTACAGCACTCACGTACATTCAAAATAAATACAGGACACGTCTGAACATGGAGGAAGATCTTCGTGTGGTGGTCTCCAAAATTAAACTTGTGCTGTAAACAACGTGCCCACTAGTCTCATTAGGTGAGGTTAATATTAATTTAAACAAATGAATAAATGACTATATGGTTGTTACTAGACTGTTGCACTTTTTTTGTGTTGTCAATATGCTCGTGTTTAAATAGACCTGTTGGTGTGTGTGTGTGTGCTAGGGCTGAACAATATATTGGTTGCGCATCAATATCGCAATGTGTGTATCCACAATAGTCACATCGCAGGATTAGATTATTTAATAAAGATTAAAAGATAAAGATATTATTGTGTAATTTTGTAATTTTGTTTGATTGTTCCATTTTTTTTGTAATTGAATACTGTTAGATTCCCCAGAAAACTGTTTATTTCACTTTTATTTTCGCTCTGTCGTATTTTTGTATGCTTATAATTTTACATTTTATGCTGATTTCTGCATATTAAAAGTCTTGATCATCCCAGTCAATCCAAATCTATGAAATCTTCCTGAATAGGATATATTGCAATATATATTGCAGCAAAAAAAATATCGCAATGTTAGATTTGTCCCTATATCGTGCAGCCCTAGAGTGTACCGTTGCATGCAATGCAATACCTCCGAAAATAGTGGGGGTTTCGAGTCACTGACATTAAGTACGTTTACATGGACACCAATAATCCGATTTGAATACAATTAAGACAATACTCTGATTAAGAGTCTACCATGTAAACAGCGATTTTTGATTAATTTAATCCAATTAAGGTGATAATAAAACTAAACAGAAATTGGATTAAGACATGTGGAGCATGCCGATTTTAGTCGCATTATTGAAGTGCAGTACAGACATGTAAACACCTTAATCAAACTATTACCGTCAAGTAGGACTTTTCTCTGCGTTTTGCGACAGGATAGTCTGTACACACAGGGCTGTTTGACACTATTCTCTGCACCTACCGAGTCAGTAAAGGACCAGAGACACCTGTATCGCAAAATGCAGTTTTTTTTCCCCATACGGCATGCGGTATCAAATTTCATTAAAACTACACTCTTCCAGCAGTTCCTTGCATCCAATTTCTCGTTTGTCATGGGGGAAAAGTTTGGGAATCCCTGTGCTAGATGTGCAGAACAACCCGATCTCACGAAGAAATGTAACTATTTGACCTATTGTCAGAAAAGTGGCTAATTCGTTTTCAAATCCCACCCCCTAACCCTTATTGGGGGACAAACAAATCGTATGAATGAGGTTGTACGAATTGGCCTCTAATTCAAAAAGTCACCAATTCTCATGAGATTGCATTGGAAAAACACACTTTTGAGCCAGTTAGACATGGGACGATAACCGATTTCAAGGTATACCGCGGTTTGGAAAAGTCACGGTTTTAAAACCGCCAGAATTTTCTGTTATACCATTCCTACGTGTAAAAGTGTTTTTTTGCGACTATTTTATTTAGTTTTTAGAGCAACAGTATCTCCAGCAGAAAGGACCCTCCACATCAAAAGCTACTGTTCCAAAATATTTTAAATGTTTCTTAAAATAAAATATATTGTGTTTAATGGGGGAAAAGTTATTGTTATTTACCCAGACATTTAAAAAGAACATTTTAGAGCAGTAATCACGATACTAGGGGTGTCAAAATTCATTGTTTCTTTGGTGCACCGCGATGCAGTGCCAATTGGTTCAGTAATAATCATAACCGGTTATTGTGTACTGACGTCATTTATCTCATATGCACTATGTCGCGGTAGAATACCATGGCGAGGGAGGCGAGCGCGAGTATTTCAAACACTCCAACTACTTAAAAACGCAGAAACTGCGTGCGTGTTTGCTGGACAGTCTATTATTAAATTTACATTTGCTTATTTGCTATAAATGCTCATGTTGTTCTGTGCATGTACTTGAGTTTTTAAAGGTACAGTTCATATATCTGACTGTATTAAAGGACAAAATTGTATTACAAATAGTATATAAATATATTTATAAATTTTAATACAAGAATTGCTGTGCTGTGAAGAAAATATAAAACTGTATGGAAAGATATCGAATTGAACCGAATCGATGGCATGATAATCATAAGTTAACCGAACCGTGAGACCAGTGTAGGTTCACACCTCTACACAATACCGTGCTACAATGATATTTGTATCCAAGGTTATCATACCGTCACAATCTTATACCAGCCCATGCCTAGAGCCAGTTGCTGTCTTTGACCCTTTAGCTTTAAAAATAATAATAAAAAAATGCTGTTGATGGTCAGTTTTGTATTTTCTGTGCTCTCCAACAGATCCCAGGGATACAGTATTGTAACATCTGCAGTGCGAAGCGCAGAGGACCAGGCAGCGGCATCCTGGAGATGAAGAAATAATCATTCCTGCTTCCTACAAGAACAACAGTTATTAACACTCGCTCATTAAAACCTGTAAGAAATGCAATCATAAGATAATCTTAGTATTTATTAATGCAAGCTCGTGATCTTCATGTTTGATTGTTTAACAAACGGCACCAATAAAGCACTTCTATAATTCACCTCAGAAGTCTGTTGCTGCAATATTACAAATCGTTCACTTATTGATCCTGTGCTCATTTCAAACCTTTTTAAGTTCCTTTTTTTCCTGTTAAACATAAATGCAGATATACTGAAGAATGTTGAAAAAAGCCATTGATTTCCATAGTATTTTTTTTGCTCCTATTATTGATGTCAATGGCTCTTCGTTTCCAACATTCTTCAGAATATCTCCTTTTGTGTTCAACAGAAGAAAGAAATTCATAAAAGTTTAGAATCACTCGAGTGTCAGTAAATAGAGAGTAGTTTTTGCGAAGCTTTTCTTTTAAAGGGGTCGCTTACCATGCTATTTTTTTAACCACTTTTAAGGCATAATGGTGCTGTTTGAGCATAAAATCCACAAAGTAATAAAGTTCCCCAATAGTCCAGTAGTGAGATCACAGCCACGCACACACCGTGGCCAGAGGTGCTGTAATGTTATCGCAGAGAAAGCTAAAATGCCGTCCAAACGCTGCTATTTCCACAGAGCTTTTTCTGTTTCTGTATTTGGGCTTCCAAAGGACACGACACAAAGAGAGAAGTGCTTACAATTTAGTTTTAATTATGTTCCAGAGAATTATAAAAAAGATATAGCTAGCATTTGACAAAAGGAGAACTTCCAGAATCTCACCCAGTTCAGTGCTGGATTCGGAAAACTCCTCCAACCGATGAAGCTGTGGATTGTGAGCCACAACCTGTAAGTGTTTTTATTTGTTAAAATTCATCAACTACATGCACAGTTTCTAACGTTAACGGTATGTTGTAGCGAGGACGTAAACAAGGATGTAAACAACGGGAAATGCTGTTGGCACCATTAACAATTTAGCTACAAATTCATATTTATCAGTCAAACAGCTGTAAACACCCACAATCTTCACCAGCATGTGCATTGTCTCTCTATGCAGTCGCTTTCCGAGCGTTCTACATCTCAAATAAACTCTCAAAGATGTATATATATATATATATACACACGTTTCATATTACTTACACATGCTTATTCTGAATATATGTTAAAGACACTTGTCAGATGTTATTTTAGAGAGCAGGCGTGAGGTTCAGCTGTGTCCTCTTCATTTTCTGTCTGATTCAAGCACAAACTGCTGCGGCTAACAGCTTCTCTGACTGACTGTTTACACAGCGCAAAAAGCACGTGCTTGAAGGCGCGTGACGCTTCCTGGTGATGTGGAGCCGATCCACGAATCACAGCACATTATGTTAGCTGACCAATCAGCCTCTTGAGGGCGGCCTTTCAGAGGAACTAAGAAATATGACAGTCGTTTTCATGTTAGCTGAGTAGCTGTATATAATCAAAGTAAGATATATGAAAAAATAACGTGATTTTCTACAAGTGAAGCATGAGCACACATTGCATTGCATCTTATAAACACAACCAAGCCTTAAAAATACACTCTGGACCACCCCTTTAACATTTTTAAGATGCAATGAATTTGAAATGTTTATCAGTTCTTGTGTTTACTGCATGGCAAAAAAATAAATAAATAACACCTTTTGTTGTATTTTTACAAGACGGTAATTATTTAATACACTGGAGAGGAGCATAACCAAACAACTCAGCAGCTTTTGCCCTTGAAAAAAAACTAAATGGTGAGTCTAAGATCTTTTAATGGCTATTGATATGGATATATTTATAGTTTAGCATTGCAAAACGTTGTTTCCTATTAGCTGTGACCTCCACCACAAAAGTTGGAATGCATCTGACATGGACAAGTCTTAAAGGGATGGCTCACCACAAGATGAACATTTGTTTAACCCTCTGGGCATCCAAGAAGTAGGTGACCTTTTCCTTCAATAGAACATAGCAGAAGTGTGTCAGCTCCTGTCAGTGTGCAACTGAACGTCATAATGCGACAGGAAACTCACACTCCAGACGGTCATGAACCAGTCAAAAACGTTTGTGAATTAAGGCTAATTAAAATGTTGTAAAAATGGTCAGATTTCACTTTATAAGACCTCAATGTTAGGAGCCACAGGTATTATTAGGATTATACACTAGTGTGTTTTTTTGGGGCATAGTTGCCTCACAGTAAAGCCACGATCACACTGCACTTTTCGCCCTATAGACTTCCATTCATACGCGGCAGACCGGAAACGCAAGCTCATGCGACAAGTTTCACAGTTCGCTGCATTGCAAAGTTCAAACTTGAAGTCTGACCTGCAAAATCAAATCACGTAACTGCTTGAGACCAATCGAAGATCAAACCTTGACCTCTCTGTACAGAAATTTTAAATATGGACCAATTGCTTGCTTTTTTTTAACATCTAATCATCTTGTTTAATCCCGCCCCTTTTCGCATTGTCATATGACAGAATTTCGAAAGCTCAAACTCTAGTGTGACCGCGGCATAAGAAGGTTGCTGGTTCGAGTCCCAGTCCGAGTGTTCGCTTGGGTTTGCTCCACAGTCCAAAGACATGCGGTATGGATGAATTGGAGAAACTAATTTGGCCTTAAGGCTGATTTATACTTCTGCATCAAGTGCACGCGCATATGGTCCGGAGCAGCCTTCGCATAGCCCTTGCCATGGCTGACGTGCACGTCTCGAAAAATGTAACTACACGATGCGTAGCACAAGATCTGTGATTGGTCGGCTTGGTATCGGTGATGAGCGTGGGCTGTGCGGAGAGTCGCGAACCTGATGGAGCGAGTGTTTACAAGTGTCAAGTCCCGTGAAGGAACTTCAGATGGAAACTTTTGTTTTGTGTTTACCTTATGATTAAAGTTGTTGCCCGTCCGCTGGTTCCCACCTCTAAATAAGCGAGTTTTAGCTACTTGTACATAAAGGTAGCATTCAGAAAAAACAAAACACCCACGAAGAAACTCGACACAGAGGAACATAAAAGCCTACTGCCAGCTAGTGTTTTGGAAGTATTATTGCAGAGCAACACAAACAGCACGCAGAAGTATAAATACACGGCTACGTGCAAGACATGCACCGTGGGTCACGACGATCACTCGACTCAGAAATATAAATCAGCCTTTAGTGTGTGAATGGGAGAGTGTATGGGTGTTTCCCACCACTGAGGGTTATACTCTCAGTGCTAGGTTGCAGCTGAAAGGTCATCCGCTGTGTAAAACATATGCCAGAGTAATTGGTGGTTCATTCCGCTGTGGCGACCCCTGATAAAGCAGGGAATAAGCCTGAAGCAAAGTGATTGAGTAGTGCATTTTTATTTTAAACTGCTCTTCGTCCTTTTTATTGTGTTTCAGAAGAAAAAAAAAAAAAGTCCAGACAACAGCCTAAAATGCATGATATGGACACTCTTCGGGCATGCGCATATTTTGCCAGCACCCATACTTGCCAACTGAGCCTGAGTTTGTTTTTTTTTTTCCCTTCACTTTCGTCAATTGGTGAAGTTTGTTCCTCGCCACTGGGTTGCTTGGTTTGAGACTTGTGGAGCTGCGCATCGATGGATTTGCTCTTCAGTGTTTGGACTTTCAGCAGTGAAATTTAAACTAAACTGAACTTCAACTCTAAAACCTGGACTGACGCAGTTTCAGTTTACTAGAACTTCTATGTTAAGCTGCTTTGGACACAATTTACATTGTAAAAGCGCTGTAGAAATAAAGATGAATTTAATTTAATCTACTGGTTATGCAATGATCATATGAGAGGGGCTTGGCAAATCAGGGAACAATACGCAATAGTCCAGAAGACCAATCAGAGAGTGATTGTGGATAGCCATGCCTCAATTTCCAAATGTTTGCTTTTCAGTCAATCTACACTGAAACGTATTTCCAAACTAAAACAGGCTCCATTTTCCTGGGTCGAAGATTCTAGAGTAGTGTGGACACCAGACGTAACTAATGCATGGTTCACACTACAGGATTTTAAGCCTAATTTAAGTCTTATTTGCAAGTTACTGAGCCTGCCAACAGATCGTGTTGTGATCAGATGAAAATCTGCAGAAAAATGAAATTTGCAAACTACTGAACGATGCATCAAAGAGGCTCGCCAACAAAAATCCAATATCTAGCATGCTAAATATTCCAGACCAGTCGTCCAACTCTGTCCAACCAGTTGGCCAACATGTGGGGTCAGATGTAGTGACAAGCTGAAGCCGATGAGAGAGCAAGTCATCATGAGCTGAATGGACATTGTGACAATGGACATTGAGCTCAACAGAAATGTCTGTGATTGGCCAGAATGGTCATTGATGCACTCTCTTCACCCTGCATTTACACGGACATGAGGGCATATTAAAGCCACATCTATTTGCTGAACCATGCAGATGTACGAACGATCATTCTGCTGACACATCTGCTGATTGATGACGCTTTCGAATGCTTTTCTTCTGCGTTTTTGATCCCACTAATGTAAACAGCACCTCAAATCGTTGCTAGCAGTTTGCTTGGTGTTAATGAATTAACAAGAACCACAATTTCATCTTAAAATCTGCTTTAATGTTCTACTGAAGAGCAAAAAAAGTCCCCTACATCTTTGTTGACCTGAAGAGGAGGTGTTTTTAGGTGAATATCCTGATATCCAATGACTGCAGCACCTCTACACGCCACAGCAAAACACAAAGCAGAAACGTGATATGAGATTAGAAAGGTTAAGCTTTAATAATGGTTTGTCAATCATCATGGAATCAAATAAAATGAGGAGAGATGAACAGATGAAAGGGTTAAAGGGACATTGTTAGAGATCATCCATTATTCGCAGTATGTCGACAAGCTAGCACAGAACTACATTCTCACAGAGGGATACTAAGATGTTTTTTTTTTTTTCTTTAACTCCTCAGAGTGGTAAGATTTCATCAAGCAGGCATTTACCTGCAACACGACCAGGAAGTGCCTTTGAGAACAATATCTTCTTTATGCATCTCTAAATATAAATATATTTCTCTCCCATCACTTTCATATCCTATTTTCCCCCACAGTAAGGCCACTTTAACAGGTATATTTGAAGACTTTATCGCCTCTGTCAACAGATCTTGCAATAAGGGGAAAGGGGGAGGGAAAAAAAAGAAGAATATTCAAGTTTAAGGTTGAAACGTTGAGTTGCTCCTCTTTGGCTGGACTGGTGTTAATTTCTACAGCCAATCAGAGCCCAGAACCTGGTCGACATCATAACCACAGATATGTAACTGAGGTAGTCTCCCCTCTCTAGTGCCCAAAACCGAAAACTCCCAGCTTTCTGTCATCACAACGCAAGAATAAAAAAAATCCAATGGTTTGGGAGCGATACTGATGTAGCAAAGGAAAAAAAACAAAAAAAAAACTTCAGCAGTTTTTTTTTGTTGTCGTTTTCTTTTTTAATTCTCACCCAATGTCTTGAACTCCATCCTCAAAGTGGCTTTCCTCATTTTCTCAAGATTGGCTGATGTCCAGTGGCTCTGCCAGCCAACCAACCTCATGAGGAAGTCCACCGTAATAAACATTTGGTGCCTTGTTCGTTTGATGCAGTGTCATTCGTCTTGGTGAACTGTGTTGTATATAAAGCAGATTTGGAAATTTCAGTCAGTTCCTGTTGCTGCAGCTTGTTTGAATGCAGTTGATAAGGGAGGGCCTTTATCCGCCGTGTGTGTGTGTGTGTGTGTGTGTGTGTGTGTGTGTGTGTGTGTGTGTGTATAAGGACTTTAATGGCTAAATGTGTGTCAAAATATGTTCATGTGTAGATGTAGGGGTCTGTTGGGATGTGTGTGTGTGTGTGGGCACAGACGTCTCCAGCTCAGTCATGACTGCATCAGGCAGCTGCAGGTCATTTTTTTTGCCCCCTGCGAGTCTTACTGTACCGTCGGCGGTAGGCTTGGGGGGACGGGGGAGATGGCTATTATTTGTCCCCCAGGATGGCGTACTGATTATCTAACTGTAACTGCTGCATGGAGCCTGGACCTTCGCCTTCTCTGACCCGGCTCTTATGCTTGACCACCTCGAAGGTTTTCTCCATCTCTCTGTCCCTACAGCAAAAGGAAATAATAGTTTGCATGATTGGATATGTAGGGGCATATTCTTTCTTTTTTTGATGTGAAAAGCACAGATGAAAAATAATGCAATGTGACACTCGATAAAAGGTATTTTTTGCATTATGTCCTAACCTATACTAGGGCTGGGCGATAAGACGATATTATCATGTATCGACGATGTCTAACGAGCATGTCGATGTCAATTATGACATTTGTTTATCGGGTGATAATCAACTTTATTGGGGAAACATAAATATGACAATGTTAGCAAGTAAATGTAGGCTATCTAGATCAGTGTTTCTCAACTACGTTCCTGGAGGACCACCAGCTCTGCACATTTTCCCTGTCTTCTGATTCAGATCATCAGCAGAGACTAAAAGACCTGTAATGGGTGTGACAGACAAAGGAGACATCCACAACATACAGTGTTGGTGGTACTCCAGGAACATGGTTGAGAAACACTGATCTAGATGATATTTCATTGTATTTTAAATTGCCTAGTTGGAATAACACTACACTTACCTTGCTCACCAGTGGTTTTTTCAATGAGACAATTCTACTAAATATACTTAAAAATAAATAAAAACTGATTTTATTTTTGATGATTTTTAAGGAATAAAAAAAAAATCCTCAAAAACCATCAAAAATAAAATCAGTTTTTATTTACATTTTCACACAGACCTGCATTAAACGCAAAATAATGATAAATTGGCACATCCAATCAGAACAAATTTATTTTACAATGTACTGATCCATTTTATAATCTTCTTTTTGTCTGGCTGGGTATCAATTCTAATGTCGTGGTTAGATTCGGATTCACAACTTCCTAGATTACTTGTATTCTTGATTTAGTGAATATAGATTCAATATACAAATATTTTTTTATATTAACTAAGATTCTAAATTCAACATGTTAATAAAGCTAGGAAAGATTTTCTTTTACTCTTTCATTAATATCTACATTTTTATTTTCATATACAGAATTCATGTACAGTGGTCCCTCGTTTATTGCAGGAATAACGTTCTAAAAATAACCCGCAATAGGTGAAATCCGTGAAGTAGTCAGCTTTATTATTTTTTTTACAATTATTATAGATGTTTTAAGGCTGTAAAACCCCTCACTACACACTTTATACACTTTTCTCAGACAGGCGTTAATATTTTCTCTCTTTAAACTCTCTCAAAGTTCAAACTTTCATAGAAAAATAAGTCCAGTATTATAGAATGAAACCAAACATCAAAACCTGTTGTCAGGCGCAAACATTCATCGCTGTCAGCAAAAAGTTTATAAAGCTTTTTAGCTTTTGTGCGGATAATATTGGCATCCAGCATAATGTTCTTTTTCCTGCAGTCACTGATCCACAAAGCTAAAGCAGACTCCATTCTTAAGGGGGTCGCATGCCGGAAGCGCCGCACAAATGGCAGTTGGAAGTAACACACACCGGACGCGCACATTCGCATGTGATTTAAAATGAAATTATTCAGATGTCGCTCTGTGGCTCGGCCGAAATATGAACAGTGTCCTGAGTCATAGCTGGGCACTGCAGACAGCACCGGTGTGCGTACCCTGATATAAACCTATGTTTACAATTCTAAAATGCATGGCGCTGCGTGGTGCGGCACATCCGGTGTACGACCCCCTTTACGATGGTCTTTCTGCGGACAGTTACAACCCTTTTTGCATCCCTGTTGAAACTCACACTGCTAGCGATCAAAGATTTATGCTCATTTGGCAAACTGAACGCATTCTGTACTGTACAGGAGACACGGAGGAGATTGATTGACAATGGTCTACAGCCAATCAGGACGCAGAACACAATGCGCTGTAAAAAAATAAATAAATAAATAATAATAATGTCAAATAGCACAAAAAAAATAATAAAAAATTGGTGAAACTGCAAGGCCGCGAAAGGTGAACCGCATTATAGCGAGGGACCACTGTACTTAAACCAATTTGATTAAATAGCATTTCTACTTTTTAATCTAATATTTGTAATTTAACACTAAAACATTTTAAATAATTTTAGTCATCAATAACAACATTTGTTTTGGCATCTCGCATGCAAATATGTATGCTGTGCACAGTGTGAACATAGCAGAAAATGAAGGAAAAGCATGTGCCATTCCTAACTTAATCTTTTTGATAGAAAAAGGAAGCACGTTAAGGATATATATGAGAAGCAATAAACAGCAAAGATTAAATGGCTCATTGACGTCTTACTTGCGAGTCTCCACGTGTCTGGCAGTGGACAGAAGAGAAGGAAACTGGGCATCGCTGAAGATCTCTGGAGGCCCTTGAGCTGGGCCTTTCTTAGTAGTGGTTAACCGGGCCCCTGGGGGACGATATACGCCAGGTGCTTTGGGCTCAGGAACTTCAACTTCCTCAACTAACAGGAAATGAGAAAGATCGGTGTTAAATGTGTTGAAGAACTCAACTCACACAAACACTTCCGGCTTTTAAAAACACTTTTAAAGACTCACCCGGAGCTGAAGCAGCTGAAGGAGGAGCCCCCCCTGATTTATTCCAGGGGCCAGAGACTTTATCACTGGTGACCAAGATGATCTCACCATCCTCACCCACTTCCTCCTTCTCGTACTCTTCCTCCTCCTTCTCATCACTGTCAGACACAGACACAACAATGGGTCTCATTCTCTAATAATTGCCATACCTGGCAACAATCCTGTTTTTCCAGAGATTCCCCCGTTTTCAATTTACCATCGCGTTAAAGTATTTTCCTGTATTTCTTCATTAATCTTTCGATGAATGATGGCAATAAACATCAAAGAGCCGGTTCACCCTATATTCATAGTACCACCGAACCACCAGGGGACGTCCCTTGCACTTAAATGTGAAACTATGCTTTTATTTTATTTGGGCTTGAAAACACTTTTGAAATAAATATAAAAACGGCAGGACTCCCTTCCTTATCCATTACTGGCGGCCTTATTTTCACATCCCAATGTTGACGGGTATTTATAAACACGTTTTAACTCTTCACGATAACTACGCCTAAATCACAACACGTGCGTACTCACATGAGCTTGTTCTTGAACTCGTTCTTTTGTTAGTGAATTTGGAGTCTTCTAAATGAGCGCCCGCTTGCACGAGGTTAGCAAATACATCCCCAAAGCAGCTACATATATATATATATAAGGGCTTTCCGCAAAAAGCGACACTCATCCCAGAGAAAGACAAATATGGCACGGAAATAAAAGACAAAGAAAAGGCACTTTTATTATAATGAACACATGATTATTGCGTACATACATGTGGTACAAGTTGTTCTTGAAATTCTTTGTTTTTTTAGAATAAGTTGTAGCATGAAATGTTTAGATGAATTATGATTTCTACGTAAAAACATCCATATGCACATTTCGCACATAAATTTGTGTGCGCATGTTTAGTGGATTGTGTTCTTCAACAGGAATGCGCTGTAATGTGGCAAAGCTCAAATCAGTTCAGAGTGACTGAGACATTTGTGAATGAGTCATTAGTGTATGAGTAAGCTCAAAATCAAGGTGAAAATGTGCTTTTTAAACTGATATGAAAAAAAGAATTTCATCAGTGCAATGGATTTACTATTATGCGATCAGCATAATTTGTATCTATGGCTGTACGACAAATCTAAATAAAATCAATATTATTATAATATAAATTGGCATGCAGCATAGTCTGTGATCAAATTAAACATACATATATATATATATATATATATATATACACATTATATATATATACATTATATATACATATATATATATACACATTATATATATATATATATACACACACACACTACCACTTTCAGAGTGAAGTATGTCAATAACACCGCTGATATCATGAGTTGCATGTGTGGAAATAGCTATTTTCCATGCAAAGAAGTGAATTAAACTTGAAAATAATTGGAATAACACATTAAAAAAAAGATATCGCAAATAAAGCACTGTTCCCATCCAATGGGTTAAAGAGAACAAAACCATCACTTCCAAATAAACTGGCACCTAATGTCAAAACGAAAAATGGATTTTGCTGTGGTAGCCATTGTGGGCCTTTTTTGTTATATAATAAATTTGTTGTAATTTAGAAGACAAAGATGAAACACAATGAATGCGCAGTGTGAGATCGCTATTTGGGACCGCAGCCACTCAAGACAGTTCTGGAGGACTTTGGTTAACGATTATAGAATGGCCAAAATAACATTTCAAATGATGTGCAATGCGGCAAGTCCACTAGTTTGTCCATTAATGCCATCTCATCATGCCTGTTTTTATCACATGATCTGTTAAAACTAAATCACATGACTGTGTGTATGCTGGAATTCATTTGGTAAATGTGTTTGATGGTAAATTTAATTCATGCACATTTTTTCTTTTCGGATAAAGAGATTATCCTACACAGTTGTACGCATGCATTCACTGTAAAAAGAATGCTGGGTTCCACACAATTCCTTCATGTTGTCCCAACACAAATCGATTGCGTTAAGTTAATTGTTTTTACAAATTTAAGTGAATTGAACATAAAAATTTAGGTTGTCCCTTAAAAAAAAAAAAAAAAGCGTAATTTTGTCGTTTCAACATTTTAAATAAGTAGTTTGAAGAAGCAGAAAAAGTAATCTTTTGAGTGTTTTTATGTGCATTTTCAAAACTTACGCACATCTTGGCTTTTCCATTTTTTATGTAATACTCCAAAATGCAGATAAAAATGGGTGGATTTGAAGCTTGTTTTTACAGCTAATGAAAACAGGATTCATTCTGAAACCAGCAGCATATATTTTTTATGGTCCTTAAAAAGTATTTAATGCAAGACAAAGCTGATGATTATCCCTTACATAATTACAAACTTCAACTATTAGTGAAGCTTTTCTAAATTGGTGAGCTCTGAAAAGATGGATATTAAAAAAAGTAAAAAATGTTTCAGTAGTAAAAAGTAATTTTTCTACTTTTGTTTGTAAATTAGAAGATTTTAGGGGTGTAACAATACACATATTCATATTAAACCATTCGGTATGATACAAGGGTTTCTGTTCGGCATGCATTACAAACCAAACAATTCACAACAGTTATTTGGAAAATAAATTGTTGGAAATAAAAAAGTCTAAAGTGTGTGAAATATAATGTTCTTGGTGCCACTGTACTTAAAAAGGCAGCCCAAAATAATGCGCTGTAACTGTAACAAGCACTGTGCGGTCTTTTCCCTCCCACCCTTAAAGAAAAACCAGTCAGGCATATGCTAGTAACAATAATGGGATTAACAGAACATAAAGGCCATGCTTAAAGTTTTTGCACAGCTGAAAATGCCAGCGCTATTCCAAAAATGCTTTTACTTTTACATAAACCGTTTACATTAACTCAGCACACAAAATGAAAAATGTTGAAAAATTAAGTGCATTTTGTATACTTTTAAAAACAAGTCATACATAATATAAATATATAATGAAATACATTTTCAATATTACAAGTTCACTAAAACCTGGCTAAACATTTTAATGAAATAAAACAAAACGTTAAAATTATTAAGTATTTTTTGAATATTTAATTATATACCTTTTTGTAATATACTTATTGCAATAAACACATATGTATTTACAGGTGTGCATTTTTCAACTTCTTATGCATCAAATATGCGCTCCAAAATTTTTCTTCATTGAGACATGTTGAATTCTTCTTCCATCATTTGCAATGTTTCTAAATTGCTTTGTTGGACATTTTTACTACCAATTTTTTACCAATTTGCTTCTGACCATGACATGTCCACACTAAATGGTTATGAGACATGTTTAAGGGATTATATGCAACATCCTTCATTTATTAAGGAGAGATCTCCACTTAAGTATCATACTTAGACGGAAAATGTGCTTTATGCATTATAAAGCTTGAAGCATCAGAATCGATACTCAGTATCGGCCGATCACCACGACAAGGAATCGTTATATATATATATATATATATATATAAAAAATAATAATATAAATAATAGAATATATTTTTTTCAAACAATTTGGTTATTTTTACAAGTTAATGCCATTACAAGTTATTTTTATTTATATGAAAATCAATTGTAGTTTACATTCATAAGAGGTTCACATCTTAACATCTTAACTTAGCTCCATCATTGTTAAAAAAAAACAAATCTGTCAAAAGATCATGTTTTATTATCTTAGTTTTAACAAACAAAACTCTTTAAGAATCAAGGGAAATTTCTGTATCGAAAGCGTATCGAACCAAGCCATGAATTCTGTGAACCCCTTTAGCCCTAAACATTTACTTTTTAAGGAGATAAATCCTTTGCAAATATTGCTATCCAAGCTATCTGGTGAAAACCAAATTTCACAATGTCAGTTTTTTTTGTAATATCAAGGAGTCAAAAATGAACTTCATTAAATGATATGCTTCACACCTCATCTGCATGGCCTGGAGTCTGAGTCCAGTGTAGTCCACTTCCTTCTGCTCAAATTCCTTCCATTCCTCATCCTCCTGGAAAGACAGTTTGACAAAAAGACAGCAGAGAAACTTATGAAGCTACATAGAAACTTATGAAACTACTTTATTAAACTCTTTATAATATAATGACCTGTGTGCTTGGGTTAATAAATCTGAATAAAACTGTTTTTGAATGACTTTGGTTAATACCAATGATCCATTCATGAAGATGGGAGGGATGGTGGAGTAGCATGTGACAAAACAGCACATCCAAATTCACAGTCCTCATAACAAAAAAAAGAAGTGCACATACGATGGACACTTCTTCTATGAGGTCAATGAAGAGAATATGTGAATCAGGTCACATGATTTAAAAACAAGGCAAATGTAATATGTTTGTAGTATGTTTTTTTTAAACATCTTTGCCATAGACCATTGCGGTTTATGAAGGATAAGAGAGCTCTCGGATATCATCGAATATATCTTAATTTGTGTTCTGAAGATGAACGAAGGTCTCAGGGGATTGAAATAACATGAGGGTAAAAGTAATTAATATCAAAATGTTCATTTTTGGGTGAACTAATCCTTTAATTGAACCTTAAAACTTCTGTATTGTGATGTTACTGATACTAAATTAGGCCACATAGTATATCAGAGTGTTTATTAAGCCGTATAAAGATGTTGTTTATTATTTTTAAGGGTGTTCATTGTCAGTCTGTTGCAATCGTATGTCAACTCAAAAGTCTAGAGTAGAACATGAGCCATCTCTACATTAAACCACACACACACACGCACAGACACAAACAAAAGTATTTTTTTTCAATACACTAATAATTTTTAATTTTTTTATAAATAATTTTTTATAATATAATTTTTTTATAATAATAATAATAATTATTATTATTATTATTATTATAATTCAGTCTATAAGACACATCTTTTGTAAACTTAATTGTTCAAGTCAGCCCATTCCATCAAATTTGTGAACAAACCCTTCAATTCATTTAAAAGTATGACATGTAGGAATGAGCGATATGGACTTAAAAAAACACATTATTTTTAATATACACAATATTTTCTGTTATTTATAAAGACACTGAAGTGGCTAATTAAGCTTTTTTCGGAATCATATTAAATACAAAAGCAGATGTGCTGAAGCAGGCTGAAAATAAACTTTGCAGGACAGTGGGTCTCCAAGAGCAGTCCAAGACCTCTGAAATAGTGTTGTGAATCTGTTCACACACTGTTATGTTATTTCTGTTCAATGCACACTGGACACTAGAGGGTGCCCTCGCGCATAAACTCCATATATAGCTTTCTGAAGAAAAGACATCTATAGGATTACAGTAGTGTTTGGGCATAGGCACATATTGACAACCAAATTACTGGAATGGCATACATAACAGTGTTGAGTGTTTTTTTTTTTGTTTGTTTTTTTGTCATTGTCATGTAAACATACCATAAGTGATTAATAATATCCTGTATCCAACTTGTCTTAAGACATTTGGCCATTAACTTTAACTTCTGTTCAGTCGATATTGGTGCAAACTAAACTGAAACTTAGATAATCCAGCTTCATGGTACAGGCCCCAGTTTAAAGTTACAAAATGCACACTGACTACGTTTACAAGGACATCAGTAATTTCATTATTTGCCTTAATCTGAATAAGACAATAATATGATTAAGGTGTTTATATGAGTTGCTTTTTGAACGTTCCTTTCATGATTCCATTTTACATGTTATAGCACATCAGTTAACGTCATTGCATCACCATGCGATCTAACGTTTCCTCCGGAGTTTCATGTAATTTTAGGTGTTTTCTTTTTTCTTTTTTAACTTTAACTGCAGTTCGACAGTTTCCCTTTTATTCAGGAACATTTCATTCATGCCCTCGTGACAAACTGAGGTATTGGATCAGAGTATGACTGATGGAGGAGTGTTGTTTTAATGGAATTGATACCGCATGCCAAATGGAAAGAAAAAACCTCCACATTTCGTGATGGAGTTGTCTGTGGTCCTTAACTGACTCGGTATGTGCAGAGAATAGTGTCAAACAGCCGTTTGTGTATGGAATATCCTGTCACAAAATGCAGCAAAAATTCCTACATGACAGTAAGGCCCAATCCCAATTCTATTTTTGTACCCCTACCCCTTGGCCCATGAAACAGAGTGTGAAGGGGAAGGGCTTCAAAATTTACCCCTAAGAAATGGGACACCACTACAACATCTGCATACGTCATCATATGTCATCGCGATGTCTTACTTCATATGAGATCGACGATGGTGACTGCTGTAGTTATTCCAGTTGTGTTATTTTTTGGTATTTATCTTCAGGAAATCACCGAAGGCAACGATATCATGTTATCCTAACGATATAATGTGGCAATAAGATTGTAACTGTACTGCACATTTACACCATGGCCATATTCATCTATAAACACACGAAAACAACATTAACATTAAAGCTGCAAGCAGCGATGAAAGGGACCTCGCACCCAGGCTCACCGCCGCCCGGTGGCCTTAGGATGACAGAGAAAAGTGGACAATAATAATTTAAGCCGATATATATTAAAATACCTGAGAAAATCACAGATTTATGCCAAACTTCCTTCTGTCAGCAGGTGGCGCTATGACTGTGACTCAATATTGGCATGTAGATGTCTTCAGGAGAGGAATCTCATCAAGCCTGTGAATTTTCAGGCAGTTCAGATATTGCTTGGCTGAGTTATAAGTACTTCCTCCTCCATGGCGAAGCACTGAACTTTGTCAGTCTGCCACAGACACGCCCTTCGGCGAAAACTCTAGATCTTCACAATTTAACATCACAAAAGCCTTTGGACTAAACTAATGGAACATGGATTCGATGTGATAAAATTTCTAGGAGGAGTTTGTTAAACTGTAAAACATTTCATTTCCTGTTGCCCGCAGGAGGCGCTATAACTGTAACTGGATATTGGCATGTAAACGTGTTCAGGTCAGGACTGTTATCAAACATATGGATTTTGAAGCAGATCAGACAATGTATGCCTGAGTTATAACAACTTCCTGTTTCGTGGCGAATCGTCAAAGTTTGAGAGGCCGCCATGGACACGCCCTTCGACGAAAACTCTAGATCTTCGCAATTTAACATCGCCAAGGCCTTTAGATGACAATACCCACTTTTGGTGTTGATCGGATAAAATCCCTAGAAGGAGTTTGTTAAAATACAACGCCTGGAAATGGCAAAAATGGCACTTTTTCGGCAGAGGAAGTTAAAAATATCCGACTTCCTGTTGGGTTTGAGATTTCGCTCCAAGAGACTTTTTTGTAGGTATTGGCATGTTTTGACGTGTGTGCCAATTTTCGTACGTGTGGGTGAATCGTAGCTTGGGGGCCAGTCCGTCAAAAGTGCACAGGTGGCGCTGTTGAGTCCTTTTTCCATGCCCACTTCCGAAACCTATAACAAATGTAAATTTTTGCCACTTCTGGGGCGTGTGCGAAGTTTCGTGAGTTTTCAGGCATGTTTAGACCCTCAAAATCGCGATTCATTCTGGAGAAGAATAATAAACGTAGCAATTCCAATAGGGCCTATGCACCGTTCCGGTGCTCGGTCCCTAATTATACCAGACACTGTAAAAAGGTAATTCACAGCCACTAGACTTTTCTGACAGGGTATTCGATTGTCATCGAGTGACAGATGTGAAAGTATGTTGTGGAACTACTATACTGGAGTTATTATGATGGATTATAGATAGCAAAATTTTGCGTTTTTTATTTTATCGTTTTTTTAAAAAGCATGATGGTAAACACGAACGCGGTTATGAATGTATTAAAATATATGCTTGTTTGTTGTAAAAATTCATAATAATGATTAAAAAAAATACTAATTTGTGCATCTCCTGACTTCCGTGTGCAGCCATGCTGCCATTGTAGATGGTGTATTCTGGGAAATTTTCGTACCCCTTGGTTTAGAGTGTGGTCCTGAAAAATCTCTGTTTCAAGGGCTATCTAGGCCTTCCCCTTAGCCCTACGCCTTCAAGCTAAAGAGAATTGGGACACCCCTACCCCTTCAAGTGAACGCGCAAAATGAGGGGTAAGGGGAAGCGCTAAAGGGGTGGAATTGGGATTGGGCCTAATAGTTTGATTAAGGTGTTTACATGTCTGTACTGCACTTCAGTAATGCCACTAAAATAGGAATACTCCACATGTCTTAATTTGATTTCTGTTTAGCTCCATTATGACTTTAGTCGGATTAAGGTCATCAAAAATCCAGTTTACATGGTAGACTCTTAATCAGAGTACTGTCTTAATCGTATTAAAATTGGAGTATTGGTGTCCATGTAAATGTACTCACTGTTATAGTGCAGTAAGTTGAAGTGAGAAACAACTAGCAAGCAACAGCTTTTCTTCCACATTGTGACATACACCCAAGTGTAGCAGATAATCACAATACGTGGGGTTTTGTGGTGAATAACGTCACATCGAGAAAAACTAAAGGAATTTGCAAGAAAAAAACACATGAACACCACCAAAAAGTTGTAAACTCTGGAGTTAGGGGCCTGCCAATTAGAAAACATTTCAGTTGCAACAGATATAATCTCTGTATTGGTAGTAAATATGTTAAATGAAATGCATGTTTTCTATTTACAACATAAGTGAACGTATGAGACCAGATATTGTTATGGATTTGATAAAGAGAGGGCAAATGAATGTGGGTTTTAAAGAAATAAATGATTTAGTAGGTTGTGTATGCATCATTATGATCACAATGGACATGTACAATATGAAAACATTTAGAAAACAGATATAGTGAAATTTCCATTGCATGGCGACTTTAAAGATGGCATTATGATATGGTAGTATGCCAATACATGCCTACTGTTCTGCAACACAAACAAAAGTACTTTTTCTTTACAACAATGGTTTGTAGGGCATAGTATACATCTGTGAATTGGGGTGCAGCACAAGTTATTTAACTAACTTCTCCATATTCATTACATGCGAAGTTCAGGGCTGAATTGTGATGTCAGTCTGAAATCAGAATTAACATGTAGCTTTTCTGTACTGTTTGCCATGAGAAAAGAGCATACGGTGGCGTTGAAGGACACAGTTACAGCAGCAGTTATAAAAGCCCCGCAGACTGACAGAAGATTAATGCCCCATGAAATAAATGTCAGTATGATGTCATATCACCCAATATACGTCACTACAGGCACGACCAAACGCCAGTTCTCTTTTAAGGGCACAGTTCACCCATAAATGTCAATTCTCTCATCATTTAAACACATCCACGTTGCTCCAGTAACATTCACCGATGAAGTAAAAGCTCAATTCCTTTATTAGAAGAAAAGGCCTGAAGGTGCGTAAATAATGGTGACAGGATATGCTTTTATGAACATAACTGTCAATTTTAGCAACGTAGCAGCTGTCAGAAACAAAAGTATGATAGCTAGACACGGATTTTCTCTTTATTCAACACGTTAAGCTTTTGATAGTGTTGTTATTTGGCCTTCACATAACCGAGAGTACTGCTTATAACTGCTGCACATCGTATAACGTCCACGAGCACTTAGTACCGACAACTGCTGTCTACTTAGGGAGCTCGTTAGTTTTCGTGACACAGCCCGTGTGTGTTGTTTGACTGCTTTAACGGTACCTTTTCCATCTGCGCGTCTTGATTTTCGCTCTTCGTCGACTTCTCCTTCTCCTTTTTCATCTTTTTCACCGGCATTGCGGCTGATCCGGTCACCTGCTCCTTTCCCTTTCCCTTCTCCTTCTTTTTCTTCTTGTCACGTTTGGCGAAGAAGTCATCCAGACTCTTCTCCACGCCGGCCGGAGCCACATCCGCCATCTTATCCCCAAATATTCTCAACTATACACTAAAAAAAGCTTAGAAATGATCAGATCAGCGTCTGAAAAGACAACAAATGAGCCCTTGCGTGCGTGTCTGCCAGGTAATCCGTGTGTTTCATGTGTGTATCCGCAGGTTAAAGGTGTTCTGAGAGCAGCATGACACACTCGCCAGCTGAAAGTGTGACACACACTCGCCCAGTGCACCGGATAGTGTTGCTTTCGACCTGACCCGGATGGGAAAGCAGCTTTTGGAACTGACAGCTCTACCGTCCAATCGCTGAGCGATAAAGTTACTTTTCGACCAATCCTATCGAAGGGCGTGAATTTTCTGCAGAGTGATTTTACCAGATTGTGCAACAATTCTGTTGTTCGTTTCGGTGTTTATGATCATACGACACTTGTTGAGTAAATTAGTTAACAATTTAAACGTATTTCTGCTGATATTTCTAGAAAAGCATTGCCATTACAAAAACGAACTAATATCAATTATAAGGTTGTCTGCTTAGGACCCCTTTTCAGAAAGAAACGAACAAGGATATAGTTAATAGTTCAATATTTTGGAAATAATAATTTCCTGGTCTGGCGTGTAACTAGAACAGGAAGAGCTTTTTAATGTATCTTAATATTTTTTTTTAACATAATCCGAAATTTAAAGTGCTAAAAATACAATTGATTTACACTTTTTATTACCTAGTAATTAAAAAAATGGGGACAATGTAAGTTGATTTTATTAAAAGTGTTGTGAGTTCACGTATACTATTATTGTGAGGAATAATTCTTGCCTAATGAAGTCGAATGAATCTTTTAGCACAGTTCAGAAATTACATTATGAACAAGTATAGCCGTTCCAAAGAGCAAAAATAGATCAAAACCAGTACAAGACTACATCATAACAACATTCTGATTTACAAAAGAACGCATAACAAAACATATGATAAATAGCAATTTACCTTTATTTTATTTTTTGAACATTTGTTATTTCAATGTTCCTTTGAAATTATGATAATTGCATCTTCATTTTATGTTTGTACAGTAGCCTGTTTCGGACAGAGTTTGTCACTATTCCCAATTCAGATAATAATTGATCATTATTTATCAATTTCGAATATATTGATCATTGATGTTGATTATTACTTTTAAGAATTAAGATATCTACACATTGTTATACATTCAAACAAAATGTATTTTAACAAGAAAAAAGTTTCTAAACCAATCACTTGTTGAATCCCTCATTTGTAAGTTTCTTTGCTTAAAAGTGTCTGCTAAATGAATAAATGTCAATGCAAATTAATAATTAGTCAGTGACTACACTGTAAAAAATATCCGTAAATCAGCAGTTTTCTGTATTTTGTGATTCATGTTTTTATTTTATTTTTTCCCCTGTTTATTTATGCTTTTGAATTGCATTATGGGACCTTGATCTTTCTTCTAACAAATTTTAACATTGGAAAGTTTGAAAAAGTGACCTTTATTAATAGTCTTAAGTGATATATTGTCTGGGTTACTTGCAGTACATTTTCATGGACTTATTTCTCTCTATATTATTTCTTATACGTTATATTATTTATTATTTCAAATGACTAAAATGGCAATACAATTCACTTTGTTAAACTGCAGAGTTGAATTTTCAACATCAAAAGCGGGCAGAGCAGAGATCAAGATCCCATAATCCAATTCACAACTGTAAATAAACGAAAAACACTTGAATTACAAAATGCGCAGCCTGTTAATTAACAGATATTTTTTTACAGTGTACCTTGAAACCGATAATAGTGTCAATCTTGATGATTGACGGCAACAGTGCTCTGCTGTCATCCAGGTTCAACTCTTAATGGCTAAAGTAATGACACGTGACCAAGAAATCAGTTTAGCTATTGATCTGGCAAACAGTAGCAATATGTTGTTTAGACATTTAGCATTTGCAGGTTGTTTTGAATGTGCTGTAAAACACAGACGTTTCTTGGGATTCAAATTGGGCACAGGACATTAAACAATCCCAATATAAAACTGCATTTGGTATCACTTTATTTTGATGGTCCCTTTTACACATTTTGTTGAGTTTAGGTTACATTGCAACTACATGCCAACTAATCCTCATTCATTCATTCATTTTCTTTTCGGCTTAGTCCCTTTATTAATCTGGGGTCGCCACAGCGGAATGAGCCGCCAACTTATCCAGCATATGTTTTACGCAGTGCATGCCCTTCCAGCTGCAACCCATCACTGGGAAACACCCACACACTCCCATTCACACACATACACTATGGACAATTTTAGCTTACCCAATTCCACGTCTTTGGATTTGTGGGGGAAACCGGAGCACCCGGAGGAAACCCACGCAAACACAGGGAGAACATGCAAACTCCACACAGAAATGCCAACTGACCCAGCCGAGGCTCGAACCAGCGACCTTCTTGCTGTGAGACGATCGTGCTACCCACTGCGCCACCGCGTCACCCCCAACTAATCCTCATTAGAGTATAAGGTTACAGTGTAAGTTGGCATGTACTTGCAATGTTTATTATTCATTCATTCATTTTCCTTCGGCTTAGTCACTTATTTATCAGTGGTCGCCACAGCGGAATAAACCGCCAACTATTCCGGCATATGTTTTACGCAACTGATGCCCTTCCAGCCACAACCCAGTATTGGGAAACACCCATACACTCTCACGTTCACACACACACTTATACACTACGACCAATTTAGTTCATCCAATTCACTTATAGCCCATGTCTTTGGATTGTTGGGGAAACCGGAGCACCCAGAGGAAACCCACGCCAACACGGGGAGAACATGCAAACTCCACACAGAAGTGCCAACTGGCCCAGATGGGACTCAAACCAGCAACCTTCTTGCTGTGAGAAAACAGTCCTAACCACTGAGCCACCCATGTTTCTTATAGTCAGGACAATGTCCATTGGCTGAGCACCACTGGCAGATATTACTGGAACTAATACTCTAATGAGAATTGCTTTCCATGTAGTTGCAATGTAAATTACAATCAACAACGTACAATAGGGACAATCAAAATATAGATACTCTGCATTTTGCTTCTGTTCCATAAAAGTTCCTCTTTTTGAATGGAGCACAATCATATCACTGTAAAGTGGTATAGGCCTACAGTATGTATTATAGCTAAATTCCTCTAATAACTAATGTCATCATTTGCAAAGCAAAGATTATAACATCTAACTACATTCTAGCATGCCAACAAGTGTTTATAAAAGGGTTTATAAAAGACTACAAACATCTGTCACCTTTTGAGAACGAATGAATGAACTGAATGTCCCAGTTGTGTGTCCCACTGAACAGCTTGTGAATAGAAAAGCTTCATTCAGCATATAGAGTGAACAGGGCAGATTCCAGAAACTTTAGACCCATTTAAATCAGTAGGAAAACATTGGCATTTCAACTCAACTTAGCTTTTTTTAAACAGATTTTGTGTTTTAATATTGAGATTTTAAAATCCCAGACATTTAAAAAAACTAAACAAAAAAAAACACACTAAAGAAGCCTTCAAAGCCTTTTTTATTTGTATTGCTCAGCAGTAAAAAGTACAGTTTATGTGCTACAAAAGATTAGACATGATTCATAATATGTGAGAGCATTTTTTTCCTGTCAGCTGAGCAATTGTCTCCTTACATATATAAAACTCATGCCAGCAAAACAAAAGAATAAAAATGGATGGAAACAATAAAAAAACAAAACCAAATCGAAAACATCATAAAACAACATACATATTAAAAAGTCTGCTAAGCATACAGAACAAAAATGAGATATGCATAAAGAAAAAAGATCACGATATGCTCTTGAAACGTTACAATCCTCAGTGACATGAAAGAAAGTACAAAACAAAATAGTTTCTCTGTATGTCTCTTTATATCTAACAATTACACTCTATTACATCCAGTGATATCATTGACATTCATCTAAAAGTTGTACAATACAGCAGTAAGCAATCAAAGAGAATGTATTTTGGTCTCATTTATTGTTGTCAATGTTCACACAAGAGACAGAGACAGACAGAACCACAATCACGCTCATTCACGCTTCACTAGGGGAAAAAAAACATATATCTTCTAACAAAATATATATATATTTAGCCAACCTGTGAAGCAATAGTAGTGCCGTTTTTATCAGAGCATGACATAGCAAATAAAGAAATATAGTGGTTTGATAATAATAATAATAAAAAAGAATGCATTTCCACTACAGTTATACAGTATAATGCTTAGCCCTGCTTATGGAGGTTGAACACAAACACGTACAACATATGAACCGATTTAATGTGAGACATGGAGCACAGTAGCGTTACCATACAAAGGGCTTTGTATGAGGCATTTCATTGGCGTTTATTTCTTTTTCTCTTTTTTTTTATACTTGCTTGTGCAACGGAATTTTAGGGTGTTTGTAACAACCAAATCTTCTTGGTAGAAACGAAATCCCATTTGATATCTAGTTCACACATACACCTCAAATCAGAAAAGATGCATGCATCGAGACATTTACGCACACGAAAACATCTATGGGACAATTGTCGTTTTGTATTTCGGCTGGTGACTCATCTGGGGACAAAGCCGTCATGATTTGTCCTCCGTCAAATACGAACAAAAAATAAAATCGACTCAAGTTCCTCCAAAAGGGAAGCGAGGGTTGCTGCAGTACCCGCTGGACTCCTTCCAGAAGCATTCCAGAATCAATGCCCTTTACCCCCTCCATCCCCTTTCATACTGAATTCAAGTGCGGCAGGCTTTTTTTTTTTTAAGTAATCATATTAAGTGTTTTGGGTAACGTCACACAAGCATCCTTACACCACGCGTCATGTTTCTCAGCACTCTGCACCACCAAAGCCACTGGAACATAAGAGCAACCACACTGTTTTTGTTCAAAAAAGACATAAAAACCCTTATCACAATGAAGCGTCGGTAGAAAATCCACATCAGAAAAATATGCAGGGGCTCCCCCTCATAGTAAATCATATTTGTTCTTTTATTTGTTATATTCTGTCAGCTCCTTGAAACCAGTTTCATACTGTATATAAACCGTAGTCTCTGAAGATTCACCACATTTATGTTTATATATATTTATTGGTAGATATATATATATATATATATATGTGTGTATTCTTTAAAAATGCGAGCAAACAAAAGGGAAATCGTCAGGGATTTTGTCTCTTTTTAATATAATGTGTTTAGATATCAGAAGCCTTGTCTCTGTTGATAAAGAGAGTCTCTTGGCAAAAGGGGTTCACTAGAACCACACCGCTGTCACTGTAGTCACCATTAGGGGGCAGACACGTCTCTTGTTCCTGAAACACAAAAAAACATGAATATTAGCACTGTTTACTTGCTTTTATGCTAATTAAAGGGCTAATCGCTCAAGAGCAGCTGGTCCTACAAAGCTAAGGTAAAAAGGAACAGGTATATTTCTCAGGATCTATGCTCTTACAGACACAAAAATGTATTTTATGTGGAGCAGTGATTGAGCTCTATTGCCATGGAGACGGTGTGTGTAAAATGAATGGGAAGACATGAAGGAAGAAGCGGATTCAATTGCGCCTGAGAGGGAAGACAACTAATTATGAGGCTCTAGATTCTAAAATATTGTGTTTAGTCACACGTTTAAAGGAACACTCTACTTTAAAAAATTTTTAAATAAAAAATAGGCTCATTTTACGAGTCTCCTAGAGTTAAATAGTTGAGTTTTGCCATTTTTGAATCCATTCAGCCGATCTCCGGGTCTGGCTGGAGCACTTTTAGCTTAGCTTAGCTTAGCATAAATCATTGAATCAGATTAGACAATTAGGATACTGCTAAAAAGGTTTTAAAATGTTCCTATTTAAAGCTTGACTATTCTGTATTTACATCATGTATTATACTGATTGAATATGAAAAGTTGCTATAGGTTGATATGGTTAGGAACTCGCTCTCACGCTAATAATCAGGGAACTTTGCTGCCATACCATGACTGCAACAGATGCAATGATATTAGCTTGTTCCCTAGTTATCTAGCAGGAAGTTTGACAAAGCTTTGACAAATTTGACACATTTTCCGGTGCTGCATAATATCAATGTGCTTGCTGCAGCCATGGTATTGTAGCAAAGTTCTTTGATTATTATACCAGAATGAGAGTATAGTTCCTAGCCATATCGACCTATAGCAACTTTTCATTTTCCATCAGTATTAGTACACAATGTAAATACAGAATAGTCCAGCTTTAAATAGGAAAATTATTGAAACTCTTTTTTTTGAAAATTTAGCAAGATGATAATAGTCTTATCTGATTCAATGATTTATGCTAAGCTAAAGCTGCTTCCACTAGACAAGGAGATCGGCTGAATGGATTAAAAAAATCGTAAAACTCAACTCTTAACTCTAGGAGACTTTTTTTAAAATGAGCCTATTTTCAGGGAACAATTGTAGTGCTCCTTTAAGACATTTTCCTTCAGGTATCAAAATCAATTAATCTATTCATCTATCAAAAACTAAGGGAGAAAAAAAAAAGGTGACAGCTGAATAAAATGATATTAAATGAGGGAGTGGATTTCACTGTTGCTTCTCTAAGAGAGGTAAAGGGTGATATGAACACCTGTGCACCACTGGCATCCAATACATGATTCTTCATGGTCATCATCATCATCATCGTCGTCATAATCCTGTCAGAAAATGCCAGCAAGCAGGAAAAAAGGTGGGGTAAAAGTAGGATGGAGAGGTTGAGAATGAAGATGGTAACAATCTGAAAATGGAGATTGGTGCCACCAACTAGGCACCATTCATTCATTTTCTTTTGGCTTAGTCCCTTATTTATCAGGGTTCGCCACCGCGGAATGAACCGCCAACTATTCCAGCATATGTTTTACGCAGCGGATGCCCTTCCAGCTGCAACCCAGTACTGGGAAACACCCATACACTCTTTCATTTACACACACACTCATACACTATGGCCAATTTAGTTCATCCCAGCTGGGACTCGAACCAGCGACCTTCTTGCTGTGAGGCGACAGTGCTAGCCACTGAGCCACCGTGCCGCCCAACTAGGCACCAATAAGTTAACAAAATGAGGCATTTGTGGTCTTCATGCACCAGGTGGCGATATATAACATGAATTGTAAATCATGCTAAGGCACTCTCTGTTACCACTGAGTTTCTTTTTTCAAGTGCACATCATCTTGATTGCAATGATTACTGTTCATTTCATAATGATACCCAGCAAGGAATAAGCTATGAATATCTACTGTATATTTGTGCCAATCATATGAACAGAAAATGTTTCTGTTCATAAAAGCATAAAATTAAATGAAATATACTGCTAAATGCAAAACTATACGCTACACGCTGTTGGCCTTCTTTGCATTTTTACAGTATTTTGCAGTGCAGTGTTTTCAGGGACAGTATAAATGAAATGATTTATTCAATGAAATGATGTAGAAAAGAAGGGGGAATAAGATCATAAAATGCTGCAAGCTAGATTCAAACCCATATTAACCACATGAACACCAAGGCTCAGCATGTCAGGGCATGTATCTTAACCACTATACAGTACATATAGGAAACATTCTGGGGTGTTTTGTAAACCCTGAGAAGTTAACCTGAACTGAAAATTAGTTTACCCAAAAATGAAAATTCTGTTATTAATTACTTACTTAATAATGACTAATTAATTAATTACTCATGTCGTTCCAATCCCGCGAGACCTTTGTTCACCTTTGGAACACAAATTAAGATATTTTAGATTCAATCTGAGTGAATCATCCTCAAAACAGGTCATATGCCTACAGTGGTTCAATTAGATCTACGAGAATACTTTTGTGCGGACATAAAACAAAAATAACAACTTTATTCAACAGTTTCTTGTCCTCAGTGTCTGTATAGAGCATGCGTTCATAAGAGCATTGTTCGTGTCATGCTTGGTTACCTGCTGACATACAGTATACCTCAGAAACGGCCATCTGAGGTATACCACACCTCAGTGCACAATGCTCATGAACGAGCACCCTATACTCACACTGAGGAGAAGAAAGTGGTTATTTTTGTTGTATGTGAGCACAAAAGTACTCAGACTGAATGAATGAAGACACATGGACTGTTTTGACGATTTATTTTTGGTACGTTCTTTGGATTTCAAACGAATCGGGACTATTGCTGTCTATGGAGGATCAGATACCTCAGAATTCGTCTAAATTATCTTCATTTGTGTTCTGAAGAAATGATATGAGGGTGAGTAATTATTGACAGAATTTACATTTTTTTGGTAAACTTTGTCACTTTGTCTGTGAAATCCCAGCCTCATTCTTATAATCAACTGCAAGCTCAATTCAGATCTCTTCCCAGCTAATCAAGACAGAACAAAAAGTACCTGCTCTACATTTCTCTACATTCATTTCTGTTTTACTCAGAATGTACATCACAGTACGTATGAAAAGCTACATCTTGTCACATAGCAACTTTAAACACACAGAAAGGAGAGGCTGAAATTTTTTCCAGGTCTCTGTCAGTACCTCAGCCTCCAGTGATTGTATCTCGCGTGGGAGCTCCACGGCATGACGGGTGAAATAATCCATTGTGATGGCATCGTTCCAGTAGCTCAAGTTGTTCTCCTGAGTAGCAGACTTCTTCTTTTTCCTCATACAGCATACGGTAAGCAGCACGGCTGAAGAGATGAAGAGACAGATTATTATTCCATATCTAACTCTTTTCCATGTAAGCTTTAGGACTTCATGAATCATTTCTGAATTTTGTGTTTCAGAAAGTTGAGAAAATACACTAAGGCACAAAAGGGAATATTAAGTTATCCTGCTTCTCTGGAAAAGTTTGTGTCAGTGCTGGCAGAAAGCACAAGTTTTGAAAGCTGGAGGAAGTGTGATATTGGTTACTCACAGCATGTAGAGACAGGCACGCTAATGGCAAGAACAAACCACACAATGTCCATTTTGTCCAGGCAGATGGTGTTTTTTTCATGAGGAGGACCTAGTGCAGGACCTGACTGGTTTCCAGATCCCCATGGGCCTTGCGTGGTGGCTGGGACCTGCCTGTTCATGAAGCTCCCACTATCTGTGGAGGGCACCTCTGAGATGTCCGAATCATTCGCTGCAGGCCGTGAAGCATCAGTGCTGTTGAGAACATCTGTGGTATTAGTCGGGGAGACAAGAGGGTCAACTGTCATGTTGGTAGTTCCATTGATGCCACCTTCGACAGTGTTTTCGCTCTCAGTGCTAATGTGGTTTGAAGGTTGGGCTAAAGCTGGGGGAGGAGACTGTATGTAAGTTTGTGCCAAAACTCCTCCCACAGTTTCCAATGGGAGAGTGGGATTCTCTGTAACTGACAAATCACGTGATGTAATGGTGTGGTGCACAGACACCTTGTTCACGTTCTGGCTTCTGTTGGTTTTGAAGAGTGAAAAGGATGAAAGTGATGACTGATGTTGAATGGGATCAATGGGTTTGTTCACTCCCATTTCAGTCCCTGAGACAAAAGAATGACCCAAGCCAGAATTTGTGGCTCTCTGTCCACTGACCAACCCAGTAGTACTGATTTGATTTGTACGAAGCAAACCAGAGGGCTCGAATTGGTTTACTGGCTTTCTACTGATTGTACTCGGCTTATCGGTATTAGTGCTGAAGTTCTGGTCTTGGGTTCTAGTGGTAAAAAACCCAGAGTTTGTTCCACTGAATATGCTTCCAGGCGTCAGTTGGGGCACTTCTGCTTTATTGAGGGGGATTCCTGGTTGTGCCTGATCTCTAGGAGCAAAGTGATGGACCCCTACTGTTGCTGTCTGAACTATGGCAGAAGGTACAGTGGTCTTCGGTGTCTGGAAAAAGTCAACAGCAGTGGGTCTACGGATGGCTTCTAGAGAGGCCAGTGCCTGGTTGTGCAGATCCCCAGTACTGGAACCCTCCTGCCAGCTCAAGAGCCCAGGTGAGAGGGTTCTGCTGCTCGTTGACATGGAGACAAGGTCCCGAGGGGTTTGGCTGGGGTGAAGCTCCTCTGTGGAGAACACCAGCCCATCTGGCACAAACAGAACCAGTAGAACGACTGCAAAAAGAAAAACAGACAGTAAGTACTAATACGCAAGTAATTCCTTTATGCTAAACACTGAAGGCATATACAGCATGTACAGAACCAAGAAAGCATTAATTAAAGCTGTATGTAGTTCATAATGAGGTTCTTACATGACTTTTCAGAGATTAGTAGTCTTAGTCGTGTTGTTTAATTAGAGACTCAATGCTGATAAGGTTACTAAATGCGGATCACTCAATGTGGGCCCGTC
Source organism: Danio jaintianensis (assembly GCA_903798115.1). Taxonomy (NCBI): domain Eukaryota; kingdom Metazoa; phylum Chordata; class Actinopteri; order Cypriniformes; family Danionidae; genus Danio; species Danio jaintianensis. Next base: position 2,004,323 of record CAIGQV010019124.1, on the reverse strand, counting down.
CTGTCTTATGGTTCAAAATAGTATATTATGGCTCTAGTGTAATAGTAAAAAAGCCATAAAACTATGTTCTATGACACCTGATGATCAGAGTGAGGTCATTGTTTCATCTGAATGACATTGTAGTTGCTATAGAAACCAAGATTGAGAGATGAGAGAGCAACATCACAAATTATATCAAGAAGACATGGAACGATCTTCAATACAAACTAAGTGATTGTCATTGCTGTGTTTTGTAGGTTTTCCAACTGGGGCTAACTGGACAGTGTACCCAGACTTTGTAACAATATTTGTACAATTACAGTAGTGCATTAGTTAACAATAAGAGCTGTGCATGCATTGAAGTTTATTGAATCTGGAGATTTCTACCAATCAAAAGCCACCAGTGCTGAGTAAGCTGTGAAGAAAGAAAACAGACAGTGTTTCATTCAAGCTCTGATGCTAATTCCTGATTTCCATATCAAACACAAGCATGCCCATGCTAGAAGCCTACATGACTGTGATGACAATCTGACCATGCTGATTTCAAAGTTCACTACTGCAGTACATAAGCATTGACAGTATTTGCAGTGTCCTGTTTTTTTTTTTTTTTTTGGGAATCAAAAAAGCATTACATCTCCTATCCAGCCTTACCAATCTAACACAACATTAATAAAACATCATCCTGTAAATAAAACATGAATCGCTGCTTATTTCACAACAAAGTGGCGCGTTTAGATCAGACACAAGCTTTCAAGCTTGCTCCCCATTGCACACATCCTCAGCAGACTCCCAGAGCGTTTAACAAGCTGTGGATCTGAAGGTTCACACAGCCACTGAAATCTTCTGAAAATGAGCTCCCAGGTTTAATGTAAACACACTGCAGTCCTATTAGCAAGTTATTTTGGATTAATTTACCAAATAAAAATATTAGAATTGCCAAAATGGCTTTAAAACATCTTGTTATTCACATAGTTTGTGTTGAGTATTTTTCTTGCTATTTTGAAATTCATTCCCTCAATAACACTGTATTTAGACGATAATCAAAAATGATGTTATATCAAATATTGAAATCACATTTGGAAAGCAGAAGTCAACTCAGTGATCACATCATTATAGACAATATACTAGAATACTAGCATGTTAATCAAACCAATCCTGCCATAGCATATAGAATACTAGCATGTTGCTCTTTGCTATTCCTCCAATATAGAATAGTTGTCTACAGGGCTTGACAATAACTTTTTTGATCACCAGCCACTGTGGCTAGTAGTTTTCCAACGTTACTAGCCACTCTCCAGTTTCACTAGCCACAATTTTGTTGTTGGGAAAATATATTTTATGTGCATAAATTTGACTTTGGCATGTTAAAAATGACTACTTTTTCAATTTTGTGTTATGTCCACATGCCTCCTTTCACATGACTTTTTAGGGCTCAACACTATGAATTTACCCATTTTTTCTCTGGCCACACCAAACTAATTATGTCTGCTACAAATTTTAAATAATGTGTCAAAACAAGCTAAATATAGCTGTATACATATTCAACAAAAATGTTCTTAAACAATTGACTTTAAAAAAAATTATTCTTATTTATCTAAAACTATACACAGTAGTTTGTCCAGACTAAAGCTCCCAGATCATCAGATAACTATAGACAAATGGAGAGTTATCTCCTATTAAAGCAATGTTATTGTAAAGGATGATAATTAAATCATATTAACAAAATAACTGCAAGCAAAAGAAAGCAGGTGAAAAACATTCTGTGTGCGATAGTGAAAGGAGGATCATGTGTACACGGTTAACGTTAGGTCCAGTAATAATCTGTTGGTAAAAGAATCACCATGCACCAGTTGCGTTTCCAGGCACAGTTGTTTTGTGCAAGGAAACGGGAGCTTTTAAGCACTTGCGCGTATCACATCAGCTGTGCCTCGCTCACAACGTCAGTGAGCGAGGATCGCCTGTGTCTCACCCCACCGTGCGCCTGATCATTCTCTCATTCGGTATTCACCTGCTTTCTTTTACTTGCACGAACAGTTATCAGTCGTGCTGCTTCTCGATTCTAAGAGCACACTTGCACGCATATTGACAAACGGTCTTAAACTAAAATTCTAATCATTAGGGACGAGGCAGCTCTGGCAATTTAAAAATTATTTTCAACCAGCCAAAGTGGCTAGTGGCGGTGTCTGTCTAACCCGCCACAGTTGAAATCTACCCACATTTGGCGGGTTGGCAGGTGTTAATGTCAAGCCCTGGTTGCCTACACTAACACTAGCATACAGTTTGTAGCGTAAAAACATATGGGAATATGTAAAATACAAGCATGCTACCTTTATTATTTCTGTTATAAGGAATATGACACTATTATAACATTATATAGCATATATACAGCATATGTAGCATACTAGCAGCAATCATGAGTTCCAAAGTTTTGTGGGTGCATGTAACAACATTGCAAAAGTGAATGGTGTCATTTCCCTCAGCAAGAATGCATATTCCCTTGCCAAAAGTTGAGTTCATGAACTGTTTAAATGTACCCAAACTGGTTTTCTGAAATCAAAGCATGAAGGGTAAAAGGGAACTACTTTTAACATGAGCCCCACTCACTTTGAAGGAGGAATGACCATCCAAATAGAAATTTATGCTGTGTCTTTAATCCTTCCATGAACAAATAGGTGTCACAAATCAATGAATGGCACATATAGCTTTCAAGACAGTAAGATTAGCATACATTAGCATACATCTTTGCCATAAGAAACAGGACAACCACCAGATTTGGCTTGGTCTTTCAGTCTTCCATAAATGAAAATTAAACAATGATACATAACAGTAAGATTAGCATACAAACACGCTAATCTTATTATCGCTGTCATATAGAATAGCACGCTAGCATACATAGCAAAATATAGCAAATACACCACAGCATACTAGCATGATATTGTTCCTATTTCTGCCTAATAATAGTGAACTAGCATATATACAACTGTATATACAGGCAATCTGTATTTAGAAATCAATTTATTGTACATACACCTAAAAGTTATAACTACAGATAATTTTACAAACACAATCCTAAATATTAATTCATGCTCTAAATAGCTAATTAAGCTCTTCTTTAAATGATTTTGTTCTATAGACAAACTTTGGAAAATCCATAATCTGAATACTATAGAATGGTATGAAAATTTCATATCACAATTAAAGTGAGCAAATTTATCACAATTATTAATTGTGGCGAGTGAGGCGGGGCCGAGAGCCGTGAGGGCGTGTGAGGCGGGTGGCGTGAGTGAGATAATCAGGGACACCTGGACGCGTCACCTGCCTCGAGTCTAACGGAGGAGCCCTGGAAGCTAAAAGGAGGAGAGACGCCAGTGCTGGGAGGGAGAGGACCGGGCCCGGACATATTGTTTTACTTTTGCTTTCAGTTTGACGGCAGTCTCCGTGAGGAGCTGCTGTCCCTTTTATTAATAAATTATTAAAAACTTTGTCGGTTCTCCGCCTCCTTTTTCCCGGCGGCCAGGTGGCCGTAAACTTTATTACATTGGTGCCGAAACCCGGGAGAAGGAGGGACACGTTGTCCAGACACCCTCGCCGCTGAGAGGGGGGGCGAGTGTTCGGGAGTTAACCCGAGTGGGGGAGAAACCCATTCGTCTGCCCAGAATGCCGGGGCGGCCTGAGGCTGGCGAGGAAAGGATCTGCCTGCTGCCGTCTCCCAGCATGGGGAGGAGCAGGGGACGCGGGGCTCACCACCGGAAGGGAAAGAGCTGAAGGGAGCCATCCCAGAGAGCCACCCAGAGAGGGTGAGTCACCGCGGTCCGCCATGATGCCGAAGCCTGCGTCCTCCACCGAAGCGGGAGCGGAGCAGGAGACCAGAAATACTGCCAGCCAGAAGAACCGCCGCCGGACATCAGAAGACGGACGGGTGGATAGATTCCTCCACAGGGCTCCCAGCACATCGTCGGACCTCTCAGCTGGTTGAGGACCGAGTGGCAGCGTGTCTGGAGAACCCCAATTTTTTTTTTTTTTCCTTCTGCCTCTCTCCCCTCTCTCTGTCCCTCTTCAGTCTCTCCTCAGCTATTCAGCTCCTTTCTTTCGGCCCTGTTTATTCACAGGTATTCGCTGGTCACGAGATTTTCTTATTCAAGGTATTGTTTGCTTAACCTGCACTTGGAAAACTACTTCATATGTTTATCTTGTTTTTCACAAAACTACACTGTAAAAATGCTGGGTTCCACACAAATCCTTCATGTCCCAACACAAATCTGTTAAGTTAACTTAATTGCTTTTACAAATTTAAGTAGATTGAACATAAAACAATTAAGTTATCCCAAAAAACTTTCAACTCATTTTAAATAAGTAGTTTGAGCAAGCAGCAAAAGTCATTTTTGAGTGTTCATAAGGCTGCTATATAAAAGCCAAAATGGTTGTTCGATTTAACTAAAATATCTATTTATATCTATATTTCTGACTGATATTGTGATTTGATTTGCGATTAAATTTTGTTTAGTCAAGAAATACAACATATTTTAACTGTATATATATATATTATATATAAATGGTTGTGCGATTTAACCAAAATATCTATTTATATCTATATTTCTGACTGAAATTGTGATTTGATTTGCGATTAAATTTTGTTAAGTCAAGAAATACAACATATTTTAACTGTATATATATATTTATTAACTGTCTATATAAACATGCATTTACATAATAGCTAATTTCAATGTTACAGGATTTACACTGAGTTTTCAAAATTGTGATAATCAATCACGATTTTAATGATAATGAAAATGATAATGAAAATTTAAACCGGTAATACGGAAAATTTATCATGGTTTACCTTGAATCCGTTAATTTTGACAACACTACTGAGTACACTGGATGACTTCCAGAGGTAGGATAATGGCATCCAATTTGAAATTTGACTAATTTCAGGCAGTTCCTGCTATTTTAGTTGAAAATATACATCAGACAATCCTTTAACAGACTGTAGGTGTTCTGTCTGGATCTCTACTATGATTGTTTAAATGGAATGATGTTCCAACCTACAAAGGATGATAAAGGAACATGTCCAACGTGGGTAAATCCACGAGTGACGTACAGTATGTTTGTGTTTTAACGTGTGTTTGAATGAATGTGCAAATGAAGCAGAGAAAAACATTTGTCAAACTACTATTTTTTGCTTTTAAAAACACTGGCCTTTACCAAGGTTATCTCCCATCTATCAATGAATGACTCACTCTCTAGTGACATTTATGCTAGCACACACAAACACACACTCCTCGCACTCGTCTGACTCACAGTGTAATAGTGAGGAGGAGGCAGAGGAGGACAGCATATAATACATCACAGCACTGGCTGAAAACACACATTATGCTTCGCTAGACGAGCATTGGACCATACGCGGTCTGTGGGTGTTACTTTAGCTAAAGGCACATTTGATGTCTATGGGGTTGATTTTTATTAAATCTAACAGCTATTGTTACAAACTAAGTTTGTTGATACATTAAACTGGTCTTGTACCTTATTTTAATTTATTGTTGATACTTTTCATAGTACACTTTTTGTACACGGTAGATATATGCACTGGATAATTTTATTTATTTTCTTATTTGAAGACATCTCTTATGCTTACTGAGGATGCCATTACCTTATAAAATCAGTAAAATCTTATTCCAAATGACCGTTTAAAATAGTAGTTTTCAACTGGGGGGCAGCACGGTGGCGCAGTGGGTAGCACAATCGCCTCACAGCAAGAAGGTCGCTGGTTTGAGCCCCGGCTGGGTCAGTTGGCATTTCTGTGTGGAGTTTGCATGTTCTCCCCGTGTTTGCGTGGGTTTCCTCCGGGTGCTCCAGTTTCCCCTACAAGTCCAAAGACATGTGGTATAGGTGAATTGGGTAATTGTCCGTAGTGTGTGTGAATGAGTGTGTATAGATGTTTCCCAGTGATGGGTTGCAGCTGAAAGGGCATCCGCTGCGTAAAATATATGCTGGATAAGTTGGCGGTTCATTCCGCTGTGGCGACCCCAGATTAATAATGATGAAATGAATGAATGAATATCTTCTAAACATGAATTTTGTCACTGTTTCGGAGAGCACTAGCTTATAGACATCTTAAAAACTAACTAAACTTATACTAACATCTACAAAACTTAATTTTAATTTCATGGGACATGGGTCACAAAGACATGTTGACCTTGTAGGGACAATTTTTCAGTCCCCAAGAAGAAAACAACTCAAAAATGAAACAAAGTGAAGTATTTTGAAAATGTAAATGTGCAGAATGTTTCCTGTGAGGGTTGTGTTTAAGAAGAGGTTTTGAATATGCATTCTGTAAAGTATAAGAAAAATCATTGTGTCTATGGGAAGTCCCCATAAAACATAAAAACCTAACCATTTGTGTGTGGGCATGTGTGTTAATGTACATGCAGCGTCAGGGTACAAGAGATGTAATTAGCTGAAGCACTAAAGCACAAAAAGTCCCGACCACCTTTTTCACATAGAAATAGGAGGGATCTTTGAAATGAAAGCGCATTGAAAAACCACAGTGGTGGAGAGACTAGCAAAAGAGCACTTTAATGAACATTGGTTATGTAATGAAGTGAATGGTGCTATGAAGAGAAGAGAAGAGCTGTGAAACTCAAGAGACTGACAGGACACCAGGACTGTACAAAAATACGGAGATTACGAATAAAAGGAAGGAGAGAAAATGGAAAAGGCATATGCAAAAACGGCGTGTTTTTCTTCAGCAGATAAATTAGTTTGACAGGCTAGGGCTTGGACATGGAATGATTAACCTCACAATAATTGCTTCCTCTGTTTCGGTGCTAAAAAATGACTTTCATTACAAAATTACATGCGCTACCATCTGTGCATTCAAAATTTAGCACGTTCTCTTACAAATAAGTGACAAATTACTCATAGATGACCATCACAAAACCTATAACTGTATAAGCTTTGAATATTTCCCCCTTATCACTATATATATTTATGGGCATTAAATGTTATATACAGTCGTGGCCAAAAGTTTTGAGAATGACACAAATATTAGTTTTCACAAAGTTTGCTGCTAAACTGCTTTTAGATCTTTGTTTCAGTTGTTTCTGTGATGTACTGAAATATAAGTACAAGCACTTCATATGTTTCAAAGGCTTTTATCGACAATTACATGACATTTATGCAAAGAGTCAGTATTTGCAGTGTTGGCCCTTCTTTTTCAGGACCTCTGCAATTCGACTGGGCATGCTCTCAATCAACTTCTGGGCCAAATCCTGACTGATAGCAACCCATTCTTTCATAATCACTTCTTGGAGTTTGTCAAAATTAGTGGGTTTTTGTTTGTCCACCCGCCTCTTGAGGATTGACCACAAGTTCTCAATGGGATTAAGATCTGGGGAGTTTCCAGGCCATGGACCCAAAATTTCATCGTTTTGGTCCCCGAGCCACTTAGATATCACTTTTGCCTTATGGCACGGTGCTCCATCATGCTGGAAAATGCATTGTTCTTCACCAAACTGTGGTTGGATTGTTGGAAGAAGTTGCTGTTGGAGGGTGTTTTGGTACCATTCTTTATTCATGGCTGTGTTTTTGGGCAAAATTGTGAGTGAGCCCACTCCCTTGGATGAGAAGCAACCCCACACATGAATGGTCTCAGGATGCTTTACTGTCGGCATGACACAGGACTGATGGTAGCGCTCACCTTTTCTTCTCCAGGCACGCCTTTTTCCAGATGCCCCAAACAATCGGAAAGGGGCTTCATCGGAGAATATGACTTTGCCCCAGTCCTCGGCAGTCCATTCGCCATACTTTTTGCAGAAGATCAATCTGTCTCTGATGGTTTTTTTTGGAGAGAAATGGCTTCTTTGCTGCCCTTCTTGACACCAGGCCATCTTCCAAAAGTCTTCGCCTCACTGTGCGTGCAGATGCGCTTACACCTGCCTGCTGCCATTCCTGAGCAAGCTCTGCACTGGCGGCACTGCGATCCCGCAACTGAATCCTCTTTAGGAGAAGATCCTGGCGCTTGCTGGACTTTCTTGGATGCCCTGAAGCCTTCTTAACAAGAATTGAACCTCTTTCCTTGAAGTTCTTGATGATCCTATAAATTGTTGATTTAGGTGCAATCTTAGTAGCCACAATATCCTTGCCTGTGAAGCCATTTTTATGCAACGCAATGATGGCTGCACGCGTTTCTTTGCAGGTCACCATGGTTAACAATGGAAGAACAATGATTTCAAGCATCACCCTCCTTTTAACATGTCAAGTCTGCCATTCTAACCCAGTCAGCCTGACATAATGATCTCCAGCCTTGTGCTCGTCAACATTCTCACCTAAGTTAACAAGACGAATACTGAAATGATCTCAGCAGGTCCTTTAATGACAGCAATGAAATGCAGCGGAAAGTTTTTTTCAGGATTAAGTTCATTTTCATGGAAAAGAAGGACTATGCAATTCATCTGATCACTCTTCATAACATTCTGGAGTATATGCAAATTGCTATTATAAAAACTTAAGCAGCAACTTTTCCAATTTCCAATATTTATGTAATTCTTAAAACTTTTGGCCACGACTGTACTACTTATATAATGCATAGAGACACGTATTTCCAACATAGGCTCATTTTGAAAATGTGGCCCTAAATACATTTCTGGAGATCACAAATGATGTAGCCAGAGGTATGTATGGCTGCATTTCGTCTTTAAAACGAACGCTACGGGGTGGTATGACACCGTTCCTTTTCGCGCTAACCAGCTGACCGCTTCTGCTGTTACTAGTTTGTCCAGTGGCTCACCGCGTACGTCGGCGGACTTGTGACATGGAGCAGAGTTGACCACGACGATGGGGTATGAGTCCGGCGAAGAATGATTCAAGAAAGCAGGTAAGACAAAAACAAAAGCCAAGAAATAAAAGAAAAAAGTAAATAACAGGGTGAGAATGTGGTAAAATCTGAAAACGTGGTAAAAATCAGCTTTTCATTTTCTGAATTGCTTTTGAAAACACTGTCGGTTGGGTGTAGGGAAGTGGGTGGGAGGGTCAGTCAGTGCTTTTGAAAATACTGTTGGTTGGATTTGGGGAAGGAGGAGGGTGGGTCAGTCAGTCATTCAGTCGACAGCAGCTCTGGTGGAGACGTGAGAACAGCAGGTGCGAATGGCACTCGAATGGCACTCGCCATGGCACGAATGGCACTCGCGAGAGAAATTTGAGATCTCAAAAAGCGTACACAGCGGCCTCTGGTGGATTCGCGAAAACAAAAACTGCAACAAAACGTACCTCCTGGGACGTATTTGGCGCTCTCCAGAAATACATATAGGGATACGTATTCAGAATGAGCCTGTGTTGTAACTAATGCATTACTATTATTAATTAACGAGACAATATCACATAATTGTTACCATGCAACCACTTTCTTGACGGTAACTTCAGTATTGTATGAGGAAATGTGGGTATGAGTGGTGCGATTAAGATGTATCCTTCTCAAAATATTCTAATTTATAATAAAATCCGAGCTGAAAAGAAAGAAGAAGTGGAATTTATGCAGTAAACATTCTACATTAAAGGTCTTTAGAATTCTTAAGCAGTCTGTGACTTTCCTGAAGTCCTGCATTTAATATCTGACAGGGAAAGATGATTCCTGTGATCCTTGAACTGTCTGAAGTTTCTCACATTAAAGCTGCAGATGCTGAGATCTCGAACGGCCTCGACAGATTGCATGGGTTTATGGTTTATCTTCCCATCCATCATTCAATATTACAGACTAACCTCACCTCAGGAGACACGGAGCCAAGATGGCGTCTGCAGTACGAGACTGAAACAGCTCTGACTGATATAAATGGAGCAGATATTCAATATATGCTGTCATAACTGATCCCAGCCCAATGTGTTGCAAAATGATGCAAAGCTTTACTTTAGTGGAAATCATTTACATTACATAAGTAAGTTATGGACTTAGTTAATTGTATTTTAATCTGCCTTTCCTTTTTCTTTTGTCTTTCATGGAGCTTTAAAGGTTTTATTTTATTAGGACAGCATGGGCATTTTGCAAAGTATCTCACAATCTTTTTCATGAAAGCTTTCAGCTTTTGGTGAACTCTATCTATCATTAACAATTTTTGCAACATATTAAAAAAAATTGCAGTATTTTTTATTTAGCAATAAATATATGTATAATTTTATAATCTTAGTAATTTGATATATGTATATATTTATAATTTTAGTAATTTATGATTTATATTTGGGACTTACTATTCATTCATTCATTTTCCCTCGGCTTAGTCCCTTTATTCATTAGGGGTTGCCACAGCGTAATGAACCGCTAACTTATCCAGCATATGTTTTACACAGCGGCTGCCCTGCCAGCTGCAACCCAGTACTGGGAAAGACTTACTATTATTACTATTATTATTATTTTCACTATTCATTGTACCTTTGTTAATGCTAAAATAATAAATGGTAAGTTTTTTATTTTTATTATAGTAATATTTTACATCCATAAAGACACTTATTTCTTGGTTTTATGAACAACAACACCCATTATACATATATATATATATATATATATTGTTGGTGAACTATCCATTTGACATCCATTACAAACCTGATAAACAAAACCAAATCAAACAAACTTGACAGCAATAAGTATATTATGTATTTATATTTTTATTTGCTTAATATTGTTTCATAATGATTCTGAATAATATGAGTATTTTTATTGTCATTATGATGAAACGTATTACTGGTAACAATAAACAAAAATATTTGTATTTCATGATGATATAGTTTACATTTATATTTTTATTAATTTATTTAAAATTGTGGGATATTTTACCAAATTATATTATATTATATTATATTATATTATATTATATTATAAATGTATGTTTTTGCATATAAATTTGTTCTCAACTAACTGTTATAAAGTCCATCACAAACAATCTATAAATACAGCCTTTGGACATCTAATCTTTTACAAAACCTTGACATTTTTTCAGTCAAAACCAGCAGGGGAATCTGCATGTGTGGCAGAAGATTTAAATGACTTCCACTTCATTACTGCACACAAGAACCATTCTAATCTAAGGGACATCAGAAAACAGGATTCAACAGCAGACATCAGCATTAATGCTTTACTGGTGCACACATGAAGCCGAACGGCGACATGTCCAATGGAAAATTGAACAAGCTACATTATAGTGAAAACCACATCCTAAACGCTGCTTCACTCTGATGATTTTCGATGATAATTCAACGTGAACACTTTCAAGAAGAAAATGCAAGAGGAAGATGCAGGGAAAAGGGCTATTCTGGGTTTTCTGCCAAAGCATTGATTAGAACCGTGCTTTGCTGAGATACTCAATAACTGGCAATTTCCCAGAAGACCAGATGTAAACACTGTTCTTTTGGTAATGAACCTTTATATCCTTGCTTGACCCCCTCAGTCTTTCATAAATAGTGTTTAATCTCTGTCGCATTAATTGGTCTGGGACGGCGGTTGAAATTAGTGTTCTGCTCTGGGTTATGACTTCAGCCTCGAGACACAAGTCTAATAAAATTCTGTGCAAGATGCAGAAACCGTTTGAGACACGTTTACATATGGTGTTAAAGCACTGGGGGAGGTTATGAAACACACTAAAAAGTAATTAAAAAATGGGGTCAGTAGCTGCGGATTTCCAAGTATCGCATAAGAAGGGAGTGATGGAAATGCCTAATTTTGAATAAAAATCCCTTAATGGTTTTGGTTGTGGTTTTGGACTTTTGTGAAAAGGAGTCAATGTAAATAACGGGAGAGAAATGCATTTGCAGAATAGACCATGATGTAGTGAACATTACACCTATGTGACCAATCAATCAATTACAATCTTGTGACCAAGTCTCCCTTATGCTTGCTTTGTTTATTGATGGTTACTAGGTTACCAATACTACAGTCAACCACTCTAATAAATTGATGGAAACACACCTAATTCGCATTTGGGGTTTATTTAATTTTTTTGGAAACTTTAAGGAAATTCACTTGGCTAATTAAACATGGCTGGTAAGATTTTTTTGTAATTTAATGTTAGTACATTTCATCCAGGGAATAAAATAATAATTTATACCTCACAATTCTATAGAATTTAAAATGTGAAAAACTAGCAAATGTGAGTTATTCACACAATTCGGAGAAGTTGTAAGATATATACAAGAAAAATTATGAGAAAAACAGTCAGAATTTGCAAAAATAAACTGCAATTCTTACTTCTCATAATTCTGCAATTGCAATTCTAATCGCCTAATGCCTTAAGTCTAATTCTGTGGAGGAAAATACTATTTTCTTACATTTGCAAGTTTATATCTCACAAAAAAAGTCTGAATTGTGAGATGTATACTCATAATTGTGTTACGTGCCAGCTCATATTTATTTATTTTATTTCTTGTTTTTTTGTGTCTCATCCTGTTTTTCTTTCTACCACCCCAGTTCACTTTATTGTTTGTTCTGCCTACTGCTGTCCCTGGTTGGCTCACATTTCACTGCTGCAACCAATCCGATCATTACTGCTTTACAACTCAGATCCAGTTTCAGCCAATCCCCTCATGCCACCTCTCCTTTAAAAAGTCTTCATTCAAGCAGTTTGACAGTCTTTTAAGTCACTTTGATGGTTTGCATTTGTGCTTTTTGCTAGTATTCTCGATAGTTTTGATATCCCTGTTTGTTGATATTGTTCGTCCTTATTTAATTTACACTGTGTTGTTGTTGTTTGAATTTTGTTGCTGTCTGTTCTTACCCTTGTGTTACCATTCCTTCCCTACCCTCGCGTCCCTTGTCATTGCGGTTAGAAAGCCTGGTAGGTAAGTAAGTCACGTGACATCCATCTCAACACGTAGGTTTACAACTGTCTAGATCAATGGTCTCAAACTCAATTCTGATTAGGGTTGAAGCAAAACTGTGCAGAGCTGCAGCCCTCCAGGAATCAAGTTGGAGACATATGGTCTAGATACACTAGGTAAGAGGGTGTGCACTAACCCTTGTATTCAACCCAGGCTCATTCTGAAAATGTACCTCTATATACATTTCTGGAGACCGCCAAATACATCCCAGGAGCTACGTTTTTTTGTCAGTTTTTGTTTTTAGCGAATCCACCAGAGGCCGCTGTGTACACTTTTTCAGATCTCTAATTACTCTTGTGAGTGCCATTCGCACCTGCTGTTCTCACGTAAATCCACCAGAGGCTGCTGTTGACTGACTGTTTGACTGACTGACCGATCAACGGAACCACCCTCCTCCTTCCCTAAACCCAACCAATAGTATTTTCAAAAGAACAGATTGACCCGCCCACCCACTTCCCTAAACCCAACCGACAATTTAAAAAAGCAATCCAGAAAAAGAAAAACCCTCGCCTGATTTTTACTACATTCTCACCCTGTTACTTACTTTTTGGATTCTGTTTTTGTCTTACCTGCTTTCTGGAACCGTTCCTCACTGGACTCGAACCCTGTTGTGGTGGTCAGCTCATCTCTGCGTCTCAAGTCCACCGACATACATGGCGAGCTAACTGGACAAACTGGTAATAGCAGGAAAGCCGTCCATAAGGAGGTAATTGGTCAGCTGGTAAGCGTGAAAAGGAACGGCGTCATACCGCCCAGTAGCGTTAGTTTTAAAAATTAAATGCAGCCATACGTACTTCTGGCTACATAATTCGCGATCTCCACAAAACGTGTATATAGGGCTACGTTTTCAAAATGAGCCTATGTTAGTTGTATTTTTGGTTAAGTTGTTAGTTAGTGTAGATTAGGTAGGACGTCATTGACGTTGAAGATTTATCTTTTATATCTTTTGTTTACCAGATTAGATTAGAGGGGATTATTTTTGAATATTAGTAAGACTGTTTTGGTTTTGATTGGTTCTTTTCTTTAGCGCCACCCATAACCAGTCTTTCTAAAAATTCCGTTGTTTGTTTCTAAAATTGTAAATATTGTAAATAAATCACTATTATTTGTACACAAGTTATTGTTGTCCATCCTTACTTTGGAGCACAATTTTCTTTTCAGTTTCTGTTTTAACCAAATCCTCAGTCCAAGTGTGCAACCCCACTCCCCTAGACTACCCAGGGGTTGTAACAATTGCAAGACAAAAAAGCCTTGTAAGATAAAAAGTCACATTTTTAACCTTTTTTAATTTAGTGGCAGAAACAAGCTCCCATGCAATTAAAAATTAAACTTAAGATAAAAATTCACTGTTGCAGAACAAAAAAAACTTAAATTGCAGGATTTAAATTCAGAATTGTGCGATATTAACTCACAATTCTGATAAATAAGAATTGACAAACAGTGTCTTGGCAAATAATCAGATATTTTATGAATGGGGAATTTGTCTATTCTTACTCTCCCCAAAAGTTTCTTAATGTTTGCCATTCAAAATTGTCTGAAAACAAACCTAAACTGCTTTAAAACCTTTATAAACCTTTAAATAAACTATAATAAAATATTAAAACTAATTTATTTTGTAGCCTTTGATATTTTAACATTTCACTTGAAATGACTGAATGTCTTTAAAATCTAAAACAACAACAACAACAAAAAACCCAGTCAAAGTCTCCCCTTTGTCTTTCAACAGTCCATGCTAACAGTGTGAGATGCTAAATAAAACCTCCCTTTGACACTCACACAAAGGATTATTTTAAACTATAAATGTGAACCAAACCAAAACAATAAATGCAACCAATGAATAAATTCCACTGGCGTCTCCTTGGGTGTTGCGGTCTTTAAAGTTAGGGGCTAGTTACCCCAGAGGATTGCGGGCTGATATGGGCACTTCCTGTGTTGAGGGCGGTGCAGGGTGGTGCAGATGTGAGCTAATAGATAAAGCGGGAACCATAACACCCTCTGATACTGACTTCCTGTTTGTGATTTGGCTTGCATTTGGTTCTCTGCAATGCCTTTGAACTTTAAGATGTTTATCCAATCAGGATGGAGGACAAGTGAGATGCACTGGGCACCGAAGGAATCAATTTGTTTACCGAATACAAGTCTGTCATTTACAGATTACTTGGGCTGCACAGGAAGTAAACACTTTAAACAGGAAATTATAAACACATAAGTAATGTCACTGCTCAAAATAGTTGTGACAATGAAATAATGGCGATACGGAGAAACGTTGCTTTAGGGCTTTTGAAGGAGCAATTCCAATTTAGGCAAAAGTCATTTTATTCAAATAGCCTCACAATTCCATCTGCACTTCAGGGAAAACAGCAATCACGCCATTACCACATGAGAAAGCCATCCAGTTAAATTCTGTTTGCTTTAAACAAAAGGTGTCATTCCTACAGATGAGCAGATAGAAACAGAGGGCACAAACAAACTGACAATGAGACAAAGATGACTGCGCTTGTTATCAGTACTGTTTAGTTTCAACAGTAATTATGACTCATGAACTGCACTCGTTACATAACAAGCACACTTTCTGCCCAAAACCAAGTGGACATGCTAATTCTAATTAACAAGGAATTGTCTTTCACGTATTGGTCATCTTGATTTTACCAAATGGTTGATTTTCTGAGAGCATTCTTTTAATGATGTTTCTGATATATGATGAATAGCCAATCAACATTTGTTAGCATCTTGGCAAACTCAGTCTTGTCAATCAACATTTGTTAGCATCTTGGCTAACTCACTCTTGCCAATTAACTTTTGTTAGCATCTTGGCTAACTCACTCTTGCAAACTAAGTTGTCTTAGTTCCAAGGTGTAAAAATGCTAAGCTATAAAGCAAATACTTATTTTTTTAGCATTACTATAATAAAGCCATTGATAGTTTTCAGTCACATGACCTTTGGGGGGCAAAACAGTGGGTCGTAAGTGTGTAAGTGTTTACACTAGGATCTCCATAGAAACGCAGCACATTTTCTATCTGTAGCTATGAATATTTGCATGTCAATAGAAAAAAAAGTCATAAAATACAAAGTGTACATTTTTAGAACTTGTGATCCATCTACAGCACCCAACACTGTATTTCAGCCATTAAAGGGTCACGAAACACTAAAACACATTTTTTGAGATGTTGACAGTCATATATGTGTCCCACGTTGCTAAAAAACACTATTAGGACACATATATTTAACTAAAAAGTGAAAATTGGTTGTTTTTGCGTTGTTTTGAGCAAATTCGTTCTTCCGGTTTGATAATAAATTTTAAAGCTACGTTACGGCGATGAGATCATTGTGTAAATTCCAGTGTGGAGATTGGCTGTCTGTACCAGCCGGTACAAAGTGACGTCATTGAGTTTTCAACATTAAGTCATGAGAAAGTCTTGGTTCGAACCAATCAGCGCGCTCTATTGTGAATGAGATGCAACTTCATTAATATGCATGATATAGCTTCGAAGACTCTTTTTACCTGTTACAGTGTTCAGAGAGACGCCACGTTGCCAACCGTAATTAAAACAAGTGGAAGAAGAAAAAGAAGAATTGTTCGGAGACATGGGTCGTCGGTGTTCCGTTTTTAAATGTGCTGAAACAAAGGTTTTGTTTCCATTTCCCCGCAATGAGAGCACAGCTTGCATGTGGACCCATGCAGTTGGATTACAGTGGTCTGCTAACACGCGACAAAAAAAATGTTTGTAAGAAACATTTTTTACCCGAGAGTTTATCGAATCTGGAAATGGTGAAATCAGGATTTGCCACTCGTCTTCTTTTAAAAAAAGAAGCTGTTCCAGTTCGTGTTGATTGTCCTGTCTCAACGGATTTGGTAAGTGTGCGATCAATGTTCTTTGTTTATGTTTCTCCAGATGGCAAAGTTAGTATCATCAACAGTACTCTTTCAGTTGTTGAAGACATACCTTAGTCAAAATGAATTTAGTTACTAAGTTTGCAGTAATATCACTACAATATTCAGATAGCAAAGTTAGATTGTATCGTAAACAGTACTTTTTCAGTTTTTGAAGACATTACTTAGTGAAATGACTGAAGTTACTAAGTAGTTTACAGTAATATTACTACAATATTATGGACTGAAAATGCTTTGTTTAAAATGCTTTGTCTTTTTAAACGGTTGTACAACAGTACATCCGTCATCTGAACCCGAAGTGTGGTGTGAAGTGGGGTGCCAGACCGATGTTTTCACAACAGATGTAGCATGTTAAGATTACAACAGAGACAATTAAGATTACAACAGTCCACTTTTTCAGTGCAGTGCAGTATTTATGGCAGGCGCAATGTTGTATTTATTAGTAATTTGTTTATTTCAACAAATACAGTTGGGAATAATAACTACCATTGCGAGACTTCAATATTCGCCTCATCAGGAGAATCTTCACTTTCTCCTGCATTCACGGGTGTGTTTGTGTTGAAAGGTTAAAAATGATAAGGCAGTGGACCTGCACTGTCATCAACCAGATAATGTGACTTTAATGGGAATCTGGTGGAGAGAAATCCTCCACTTCCACACAGCTCTCAGATCCTCTGTAAACGCTGCTCTCCGAATCGCTGTCCATCTCCCCTGCGTCTGTGTGTTGGGTTGTTGCACGTAATGAAACTCCCCTTTTCATGCAAACCCTTCCCTCTTTTGCTGCTGGACACTCCCGCCTAAACAAAGCTGGACACACCCACTTTCCTTACTTTTTTCAAACTAGAAGTGTGAAAACACCCTGCTGAGACGGGGGTTTCATGGCCCTTTAAAAATTTTGTTTTTAGTCTTGGTAATCTTTGGTAATCGTTTGGACATGTGGTTCTTCTCTGTTGACGTCAGTTTGCATCTTACTGTTAGTTTGCTAAAAGGAAATGATGTGCAAAAAGTCCCCTACTTAATATTTCATTTCAATTGGACGTACAGCAACATACTGAAATAAAAGTCTCAGAAACTTCTGGTTTACACAGACTTCTGGTTTACATGCTCTTTGTCGGCAATGCCCGTGCAATCGACTCACTTATCCATCAATGTAGCAAAGTGATGTAAAATTATGATTTTCGTAATTTAAACAAATATTTGCATACTGACCACCGGGAAAACTCCCGATCAGATATATTTATGTATGTGTATATATCTATGGCTCCCAATAGCCAATCTGCCACTGCACCTTGGTCCCACATTCATTTCAAAGGAGCGCTACCCTATACCAAGATGGTTGCTCTATTGACGCATTCCTTCCAATAGACAACAATAGCCAACGTGACATCTAGTGTACATAGAAAAGAAACCATAAACATTGTACAGACGTACAGTGCAGTACAGTATGTTATAGGTACTTTAGATCGGAATAGGTCATAAATGCTGCCGTTTGGCACAAATCCACAAATTTTTCATTCTGACTTTTCTTCCTCTGAAGGAATTCTGTAGGTGCATGTCTCCTCGTTGGTTAGTATATCAAACTGCACAACAACTATCCAGCATTTTGGCAAAAAAAAAAAAAGAAATTGCTCAACTTGTGACTTGGCTGTCAGTGGGAGATAGCGGTTTTTACTTTAACGACACATAAAAGCTATCAATAGAAGCAGACAAGTGAAAATTAATAAAAAAAATAGATTTTTTCTAAAGTTTTGCAAAGCTGTTAAGAGGTTAAAATCTGATGAAAAAACAGCTTAAACCAGCCTAGGTTCGTTAGCTGGTTTTAGCTGGTCAACCAGCCTGGTTTTAGAGGGGTTTTTATTTCCAGGCTGTTTCCAGCCAGGTCTTAGCTGGTCAGGCTGGGAAATGACCAGCTAAAGCTAGCTTGACCAGCCTAGTCAGGCTGGGAGCCCAGCCAAAACCAGTTATGTCCAGCTTAAACCAGGCTGGTCAAGCTGGCTTTAGCTGGTCATTTCCCAGCCTGACCAGCTAAGACCAGGCTGGAAATGGCCAAAACCTGTCTAAAACCAGGCTGGTTGACCAGCTAAAACCAGCCAATCAGCAGGGATGACATCATAAATGTTGATTGTTACAAAAAACTGGTCTCAGGCACTTGTTTAAATCAGCAGCAAGGTGCTTTGGTAGGAAGATGCTCATTTTCTACCTGTTCAACTATAAATATAATATCTACAAGGGGTTAAAGTGTTTGGTAACTAAAACTGCGTGTTTATACCCCACAGATGCTGATCTTTGAACTGATGTTTAGTGTGCCCTCAAGCTAAGCACTTAACCTCAGGCCTCGCCAGGGGGACTGTCCTGAGTAGCAAGAACGAATTGCATTTAATTCTGATGGGGTAGTAGCTGAGCTGATGCACAACAAAACTAGGAAGAATGTTTATTATTGGACCTAGCAGAACTCTATAACATATATGGTTCTATAACGATTCATTCTGATCATTTTTGTGACATTATACAGTATTCAAAGCTTCTATTGAGATTTTAGAATTAAAGGTCGCATGAAATTAAAATAAAGTTTATTAGATGTTAGTATCAGTATTGTTTTTAAGGTGTCTATAAGCTAGTGTGCTCCAAAATAGTGACAAAATTCGGTTTAGAAGATATAAAACTGATATAAACGTAAAGCTTGTAGTTTGTCACTTCCACCTGTAAGAATGGGTTTTTAACTACAGCGGTTCGAACTGTAGTTTTGCCGAATGACTAAAAAGTTTATCAGTATGATGGTGAAAACTGTACATTTCTAGTCAAACCATCCTTCTGCAATCTTATACCAAAAACGGAAATAAGGGCAGTATTAATAGCTACAAATGTGGGAGAGCGTTGCTGTTATGTGATTGTATTGTATTGCAATATGGAACAATTAAGTGTTGATGTTAAATCAAAAGTAATTCAAAAATACTTGAAAATGAATTGATTTAATGACAATAATTATATATGGTTACAACTGAATTAATTACAAAATAACTGTATAAAATGATAAAACATGAAATGATAAAAACATATGACATAAATTGTGCCCAGCTTAAATGTAAAATAAAGTTACCTGAGAGACAGGGAGAGGGAGAGAGAGACAAAGAGCAGTAAGTAGGCCTCAAAGAGAGCCTGATAGCAGTAGAGTCAGAGAAGATCTTCCAGAGCAAGAGAGGAGCAGAGCAGGAAAAAGAGCAGAGCAAGAAAAGAGCAGAGCAAGAAAAGACCAGACCAGGAAAAGAGGCAGAGCAAAGTTTAGCAGCTATTTTGTATCTTTCTTGACCATGTGACCAAATGCTGAGACATACAAACTGACCAATCAACATGTGACCACATCGTAAAACCCCCAAAGTCCACACACCAGGCCCTGATCTTATCAGTATCTGCCTTTGGAATCTGTAAGGACCTTCTTGGTGAAAAAGACATGTTTTGCCATATAAACAAATACATATGATAATTTTCATCCCTACACACCTAAATAGATCAATGGTTTTATTCACGTTACATCATACTTCAGTTTCTCATCAAATCATAACCAATCAAATGCTCTCTAGTATCTGACAGGCCCGGCCCCCTTCAAGACACTTCTCATTTGCTTTTCATTTAATGCGCATGAGCTCAACCACTCTCAGTGGCAGAGCTGTGATAAAACAAAACGCTATTGGCTGTTTTTTAAAAAGGGGCTACACTATGTCCCACAATCTCTCCGCGTTTTGGTTGAGATTACGTCAAACATCGAATAAAAATGCATATTTCAAACCATTTCACGGGACCTTTAAGCTTTAAAGTACAAATGAAATCAAAACTAACTATATGATTTTGTTAGCTCACGTTGCCAGTTTTGTGGTGAACAATTCATCTGTGCATGTCATTAAGAAAAAGAAAAATGTTTGTAAAATGAAAATCTGAAAATGTACTTCCTGTTTGTTTTCAGTTAAATTTTCAGATTACGTGATTTTGAGGTATTGGCCGTGGTTAACATACTAACCACACCTATCCAACTGTCAGTTTTAACAATGGTGAGGAGGAGGTATCTGTTAGGTTGTAATAACTCTTCCAAAACCCTTTTCCCGATATTTCTGAACAAAATGCCTACTTTACTACATCCAATCAGCTTGCAGCAGAAAAAAGCCACACCCACTGTTTGCTCATTTAATATTCCGTTTCTCTAGGAACTGCATCACAATACTAAACAACAAAAACGGTCTCAGCTTCCAGTTCATGTGAACTATAAATGTCTGTCATCATATATTATGAAGTCACTACCCTAAAAATCAACACAAAATATGATATTTTTTCGTAATATATCCTATAATTGTGCACATCTTACTAGACCACCCTCAAAGGTGCATACCTCACTTTGTCCGGCAAGTGGGAAAGCAAAGTTTTTCACCAGAGTGAAAATGGTTTGAAAGACACGTCTGAAATAAAGTTATGTTTTTGCTATCAGAAAGTTATGTGTTTGTCAGCAGAAGGTTGCTAGGCAACAGAGGCATGCACATTCAAAGGCACAGGAAAAAGTAGAGAATGCTGAATTAAACTGCATGCGGTCAATTTGACCATTATGTCCATTACTCAGAACTGTGTTTTTAATTTTAATCAAATAACAATGTTATAATGAAATATACACATATTTAGGAAAAAGTCATGGTGCTACAGTTCTATGGATTTTATTGTACATTTATATAGCTTATATATAGCCTCCTGAGACCCAAAGAAAAACTTTGTCTTTTTTTGTTGTTGTTTTTGTGATTTCCTACATCCTTTGGGTTAAAAAAAAAATTCTACAAATTAGAGTTTTTACGTTTTGTTTTTATTTTTCATTTTACAGCATGTCCAGTGTAGTGGACCACAGGACCATTTTAGTTCGAAACGACAGCCAAACTCAGACAACAAAACTGTACAGGATATGGCTGTAAAGGGATATTAATCCAACATTAATGTAACAAAAACAAAACAAAAGCCATTTTTTCCTTTCGTATTGAAATTCCTGGAACAGTTTTCCTCTGTTACAGCCAGGTCATCCACAATCTTGATTGAGTTCCTCAGCTTGAAAAACCTATCCCTTGTAATTGTTTCTGCTTATAACTGGCACTTTTGTTTTTTTGGCCCAAAACATTTTAATTCTGGGATATCCTAGGCAGGCCAGATGGATCGAAATGCCAAAGAAAATCCTCATTTCTTGGGGAGTCGTACCTAGAGGTACTCCTCTAGTTTGTAGCTCTCTTTGATTTGTAAATTTAGCCAAATTCTTGAAAATTTCATTGTCAATGTACTGGTAAAAGTACTGAGTTGGACTCCAGTCTGCACGGGTAGTAGGGTCATCTGTACAGTCAGAAAACGCAGGCAGCACAGGTGTGAATCTATTATGATGGGGAAACACCAATAAATGCAAGTTAATAGGAATTATAATAAAAGTCCAAATAAATGTATTAGATCTTTGTGTTATGAGTCTTACTGAACACTTAAGTACAAGTACAAAGTTAGCATTTTAAGTCATTTTGCATGTACATATTGCATTTGATCCCATGTGGTTAATCTTTAAGTCTCATTAATAAATTTGATCAATGATTTATCATATGATGTAGTAAATAGTGTGTGTGTGTGTGTGTGTGTGTGTGTGTGTGTGTGTGTGTGTGTG
>CAIGQV010019124.1:1956433-1981918 GCA_903798115.1 Danio jaintianensis | reverse complement strand
TGTGTGTGTGTGTGTGTGTGTGTGTGTGTGTGTGTGTGTGTGTGTGTTTTGAAACACAAACAATTTAACAGCTTTGAAAGTTAAATGTATTGTTCCAGACACTTTAATAAACAAAGATATATGTAATAATAATAGTAAAAAAACATTTAAAAAGCTAAATTTTACATACCTCTCTCCTTCTCATAAAATGTGCTTTTTTGTATGCCGGCCATTTTGGATGCAGTGTAAGAAGTGGTTCCTAGCATGCCAGCCAATCACATGACATATCACTAGAAAGCCCAGGATGTCCTCTGCACAGTACAACAGGACTTGACAGAGTAGCTTCAATTCAAAGAAAATTCATGAAAACACAAGGTCCACTACAGAGGACACAAGTCAATGGGCGGGGTCTCAGGAGCACAACAATGTATGTAGATCTAATTGTATATAATACATTTAAATATACTGTATAATATAAACAGTGATGCATGCCCTATTGCATTAAATGCATTAAGAATGTTTGTTATTCCTGTAAATGTAATGATTATTCATAAGATGATACAACTTGCTTTATAACACACTATGCATGCATTATAAGGCATAAAAGAATACCTTATAAAGCATAATGCACATGGACTTCATAGAAAGTTATCCAAATGGCCAATACCTCCCAGCTCAGGCCTTTATTTCTAAATTACAAAACATCATTTTAGGTGCACAAACACAAGTAGTATTTACATGTACATTTAGATGTCTGTGCTACTATATAACAATGTTTGTGTGGCTATTAGTCATGCTTTATGTGTGAATGTGATTATGATGTGATTTCATACAGTATATTTGGACCAATTTCAAATCAACCCACAGAGACACCAGAACAGCAGTGGTCTTCAGTGTCCCTATACAGCTTCAGGTCAGACAGGGCTCAGCTGCCAAACACTCCAAACATTCAAATCGAAAAATGACCTCAATCTCTCAATGTGCTGAAAAATAAATAAATTCCCAGACAAACTCCATTGAAATCAGTTTGAATGAATGGCTACAATCCACCTGAGAGTCTGAAAAGTACTTTTCATTGGATTTTATCGACTAGTGTCAGAGGTTTCCTTAACATTCATGTTGGATTTCTGTGAGCATGGAGTCTAACAGAATTTGCCGTGATGATGAAATCTCTCTTTAAAGTTGTTCTAAAACAGAGGAAGACTTCTCTGTCTGACCTTATGTTCCTGATGCATTTCACACTTTCATGTTGGATCTCAGCCAGACTGATATCAAGCGCGTGTTGCAAATACTAATATTCTGCGAGTGTTCTGAATAAAGAACCAAAATAACAATAATGCTCTTCTAACATCTACAGCAGACATTTAAACTACTTTAATTAGCAAGGTTTGCTTTGTCAAGCAATTTATTATTAAAGTATACTTAGTTTTTTGTATAGAAAGTGACTTAATTGCAAAATAAATTAATTAATTAATAATAATAATAATAATAATAACAATAATAATAATAAAAATTGTGACCCTGGACTGCAGAAACATTCATAAGTATCAATTCTTTGATACTGAGATATATACATCACCTGAAATCTGTAACAATGCCAAAAAATCTAAATATTGAGAAATGTGTCTTTAAAGTTGTGCATATTAAGCTCTTAGCAATGCACATTACAAAAAACTAAATTAGTTTTGACATATGTACAGTAGGACATTTACAAAATATATCCATGGAACATGATCTTCATTTAATATTCTAATGATTTTTAGCATTAAAGAAACATCAATACTTTTGAACCATACACTACCTGACAAAAGTCTTGTCGTTAATCCCAGTTGCAAGAGCAACAAATAATAACTTGACTTCTAGTTGATCATTTGGAAAAGTGGCAGAAGGTAGATTTTTCTGATGAATCATCCGTTGAACTGCATCCCAATTATCACAAATACTGTAGAAGACCTATCGTAACCCGTATGGACCCAAGATTCTCACAGAAATCAGTCAAGTTTGGTGAAGAAAAAAATTTGGTTTGGGGTTACATTCAGTATGGGGGCGTGTGAGAGATCTGCAGAGTGGATGGCAACGTCAACAGCCTGAGGTGTCAAGACATTTGTGCTGCCCATTATATTACAAACCACAGGGGAGGGCAAATTCTTTAGCAGGATAGCGCTCCTTCTCATACTTCAGCCTCCACATCAAAGTTCCTGAAAGCAAAGAAGGTCAAGGTGCTCCAGGACTGGCCAGCCCAGTCACCAGACATGAACATTATTGAGAATGTCTGGGGTAAGATGAAGGAGGAGGCACTAAAAGATGAATCCAAAGAATCTTGATGAACTCTGGGAGTCCTGCAAGAACGCTTTCTTTGCCATTCCAGATGACTTTTTAATTCTTTTTCCACTGCACCGTGACTTTATATTCTATACTGTACATTATTTCTGTTAAGTGACAAGACTTTTGTCTAAGCAAAGTCAGACCTTACTGTCCTAATTAAATAATTAAAAATCAAGGCATGATCATATTTTATTTTGGTAAAATAACAGAATCTAGAAGCCTTTGCCTTTCATATAAGCCACTTCTGATACCAAATGATCAACTAGAAGTCAAGTTATTATTTGTTGTTCTTAAAACTTGGATAGGCGACAAGACTTTTGTCAGGTAGTGTACAATGTATTTTTGGCTATTGCAGCAAAATGCTGTAAATGTGTTTCTTCAGTACGTATAGACACTCACAACTTATATGTAAGGCAATACAATATCCGATGTTTGCATATATGTTTAAGTTCTTCAAGAATAAATATGTCAGCTGTTGATTGTATACTCAAATCTCAACATCGCAATCCATCAACTATACAAATATGCAGCAATTTCATTGGGTGTTGTGCTTTATGACATGTTGAACTGTTTGTGTTGCCAATTAAATATTACATATTTAGATTTTTGTCCCTTATTGCCCTCCATGTTTATATGCACTTCTACAGTGCATGCAAATTTTGTCTTCAACAGAGTATATAGCAACATGATTATTCTAAAATTCCAGATTCACTTCGATTTGTTTCACAAGGAGGACCCACACGTTGTTCAGAGACCGTCTTCCAATTCCATCCACTTTGCCAAAAAATGTCAACAATATCAAATCAATAATTTTTTAGAATAATTAGCTTAGTCTCTGATTTATCAGAGGTCAACACAGCAGAATGAACCACCAACTATTCCAGCATATGTTTTACGCAGCGGATGCCCTTTCAGCCGCAACCCAGTACTAGGAAACACCCATACACTCTCGCATTCACACACACACTATGGCCAATTTAGTTAATCCAATTCACTTTGAGTGCATGTCTTTGGACTGTGAGGGAAACCAGAGCACCCAGAGGAAACCCACACGAACACGGGGAGAACATGCAAACTCCACACAGAAATGCCAGCTGATCCAGCCGGGACTCGAACCAGCGACCTTCTTGCTAACTACGATGAATCACAATGAATATTTGTTACAGATTGGCAATACACTATTTTGAATATATTGTGAGCAAGCGGAACAATACAACAAGCAGTCAAAAATAGCAATAAAAATGAATAAAATGACTTACAAATTCATAAAAAGCAATACAATTACTTTTTTAGAAAGTAACTTGGGTTGAGAGCAGTGTTGGGGACGTTCCTTTAAAAGAGTAATTAGTTATAGTTACTTCTCACAAATCGTAACTGAGTTAGTAACTGAGTTACATAATTATAAAAGTAACTAATTACCAGGGAAAGTAACTACTGCTAATTTAATTTTAAAAATCTAATTTGCCAAATGACTATAAAATAAATCTAAACATTGTACACTAATCTACACTATTTTAATGTTGTTGTGGGACAATGTGAGAGACAACAGCGGCATGTCCTCAACTATATATCTAGATATTATTTTGTTTAATTCTGTCTTATAAGTGTATGCGGTGGAGAAAAATGAAGTTTTATTTGCTTTGACGTCGTGGCTTCGTCTCCTCCTTTGGTAGCAGAGCTCACGTTATCACCTGCGTAGCCACTAATTTTGTAGCGGCATGTGATGGTGATGATTGGCAAAAGATGGAAATGTACTCCATCAACAATCATCAGTCACACCACGTTCACAAACACAACAATCATCAGACTAAGTAAATCCCAAATAAGTGACTTTGTGTTAATAATTTGAATTATATAATCACTAAAAAAGTAACTGCAATCTAATTATGAGCCTTTTATAATATAATTTTAAGTACTACATATTTGTAAACAGATTACATAATTCGTATTACATAATATTAGGTCAACACTTCAGTTTAACTTAAGATATTGGCTGTTCATTTGTACATATTCAGCATGACCTTATTCTACATCTCTAATCCTACCTCAACACCTAAACACAACTACTAACTTAATAACTATTAATAAGCAGTTTATCAGGCTAAAAGTCATAGTTAATGGTTTGCTAATAGCAAGAATTGTACCTTAAAATGAGCTGTGACCGAATTTCAATCTATATCCAGATTTAAATGAGATTTTTAATTTGAGATCTTTTGGATTCTTTATTATGTATACCATTAAAGGATTCCAAGGAGCTTCTGGGACATTAGTGTCCATTGTTGGCCACCATAACTAAATAGAGCTTAAAAAGCAATAAATGGCTTATGAGTATTAAAAGGCTTGATTAACGCAAGACTCACTCAGCAGCTGGTGGGGCAGGACCTGCAGGCTTCTCTTCATGGTATCATGTGGTCCGGCTCCTCCTCCACAGTGCTCATGGTTCTCTATGGGACAAAGGATAAATGGAAGTTAATCATAATCTGATTATCATGCCATTGGATTCTTGAACTTTTAATGAACTCAAAGAACTTAATACACTTAGTATAATAGTATCTCTAATTAAATAGGGCTATGGTTTTTACATGCCAGGCAACCACCCAACCCTTCAACATTAGCTTGACCAATGCTTTGAGTTTACATCCAGTGTTTGCTTATTTGTTTAAAGACACAGTATGTATTTTGTACATATTCACAACAAACAAAGGCGTATTTTGATGATGCTGTATTTTGACATTCTATGGGACTCCTGCAGACATTATGTTCATGGATGAGCTGAAGTATTCAGAACTTATTATCTTCATGGCAGTATGAAGCAAAATTGAAAGCCGTCAATATGAAATGCACAACATATTAAAGTGTCTGTTGTTTTTCTAAGTTTTCTATAAAACCAAATCGAAAGATCAAGGGTGTGTGTTGTCATTAGCATGGCGACCCAAGACATGGTCCATGTTATTAAAATTAAATTGCTTATTTCTCTGGATTTGAAGATTCTTCGAAACATTTGGGATAATGAATGTACATAAGTCAGCAAAATATATAACACTGTTCTAGT
Organism: Danio jaintianensis; assembly: GCA_903798115.1. Taxonomy (NCBI): domain Eukaryota; kingdom Metazoa; phylum Chordata; class Actinopteri; order Cypriniformes; family Danionidae; genus Danio; species Danio jaintianensis. Next base: position 1,976,562 of record CAIGQV010019124.1, on the reverse strand, counting down.
GTTTTTTTTATAGTTTAATTAAAAAAATCATACATATTGTCATTTTAATAGGGAGAGTACAACACACTGACAACCAATGTCTTGTGTATGGTCTATATGGCATACAATACATTGTGTGAAGCCCTCATCCCTGGCTATGCTTTTATATAAAATCAAAACAAATTAAAAAATTATCACAAAAAAAAAAAAAGGTCGGGTTCAAGTCCCGGCTGGACTAGTTGGCATTTCTCTGTGGAGTTTGCATGTTCTCCCCGTGTTCGCGTGGGTTTCCTCCAGGTGCTCCAAAGACATGCGCTATAGGTGAATTGGATTAACTAAATTGGCCATAGTGTATTAGTGTGTGAATGTGAGTGTATGAGTGTTTGGTTGCGGCTGGAAGGGCATCCGCTGCGTAAAACATGCCAGGATAGTTGGCGGTTCACTTCGCTGTGGTGACCCCTGATAAATAAGAAACTAAACCGAAGAAAAATAAAAATAAAAGCCCAATATTTGTTGTCCTGTCTCACAGCGGAGCTGTTTCCATTTAAAATAAAATTTACAAAATGTATTGTCCTCAGTTTTTTAAACCTACAGATAAAAGTGAGATTTCAATGCTATTTTTACCACTGAATAGAAAGTTTGGATCAGAAATTCGGTCACCATACCATACTAAACAATCAACAATAGCATGATGACATACCTGATGTTATGCATAGTCACAAAAATTAAAACACGAAAAAATCACCCGAATAAGCCTTTACTCAATGTACAGATCGAATGTAAGGATGACAGAAGCGGTTTCATAACTGACACAGCCTGGCTTTAATACATAAATGGTTAAGCTCTGAAATAAACCGCATTCAAATTTCACATTCAGTATGACCTATCGTTAAAATTCCAGCGTTATTCCCTTGTGTTCAGGCATTTGACATGAGCCGACACTTTCACAGTCTCGATAAACTGTCACTTTGCTAAATGCAAATGGACACGGACACATTTTCTCTCAAGGGATAAGTGTCTATAAATGCGTGTGTGTGTGCTTTTGTATGTGTGATTGTCAAGGTGTCAAAATTGTCAGTCTCTCTTCTTGTCTCTGGGGTACTATGACTGAACCGCATCCCACTGCACAAGACGTGTTGAGTCGATAAAGTATGTGAAATGAGATTTGAGCCCCCTTGGGTAAGAGGAAGTCTGAGTCACATGCTAATCTAAATGTCTCGCCAACACAACCACATTGACCGCAATACTCTGAGCACAGCATCGATTCCCTTCCATAATCTTTTCATTAAGAGATGACTGTCTTTCATAAGCAATGGATCAAATCGAGCCGTTTCTCCGGCTGAACCAAAATGCATCTAAAGAGCTTATGATCAATGCTTTTTATGCTGTCAGTACTGATTTTGTACTGCAGGAGTTCGTCTGGGTAAATATAAATGTATATCACAAAGCAGACAGTTAAATAAAAACAGCTCTCGTTCAACACATCTGCATAAAAGGATCAAACAGACTCAAGGTGCTTTGAAAGATGTCTATAATGCCTCTAAACAAAGCACATCAGAGCAAAAGAATACATTCACTAAGAGACCTTTTGTGCAGTATTTAAGTGCACAAATCGCAGTCCAGGTTAACTAACCATTCATTTTGCTAGCAATGCTAGTTCGCTCTTTAGAGAAATAAATAGCACTTTATCATTTAAGAGTACTTATGTTAATAACATACTTTAAAATGATTACTGAATTGAAGATTGTTGGACAGTTAATTGCAGGCTATTTGCAATAAATATTTAAGTAAATATTATTATTAAATCCAATTAGGTTAACTTTTGAGTGCTTTTGATGACATCGGGTGTTTTAATAATTGCTTCTATTGCCAGAAATATGGCTGAAGTGTGCCAAAGTCTCTAATGTAAAAACGCTTAATTAAATATGCTACTAAAGAATATGCTCTCACAAAATAAATAAATAAATAAATGATGAGAGATTGTGTGCTTTTTTTACAGACCATGGCAGCAGTTATTCATTAAATGTCAAAGCAGTAACTAAATCATCATACTATCATCTCAAAAACATGCTTTGCTTCCATTGAGGACTTGTTCATGCTTTTATCACCAGCAGGGTGGATTACTGTAATGAACTTCTCAATGAGACAAAAAAGGACAGTCAAGACAGTTGCAGCTCATCCAGAATGCTGCTGCCAGTATTCTGACCAGAACCAGACAATCAGAGCACATCACACCTGTCCTCAGGTCTTTCCACTGGCTCCCAGTTACATTCAGAATAGATTTTAAAGTATTATTACTTGTCTATAAATTACTAAATGGCCTAGGACCTCGATACATTACAGATATGCACACTGAATACAAACCTAACAGATCACTCAGATCATTAGGATCAAGTAAATTAGAAATTACAAGAGTTCAGTCAAAGCAGGGTGAATCCGCCTTCAGCTACTACGCCCCCCGCTGCTGGAATCAGCTTCCAGAAATGATCAGCTTCCAGAAGTGCTCCAACATTAGGTACATTCATATCAAGACTTAAAACACATCTGTTTAGCTGTGCCTTTACTGAATGAGCACTGTGCTACGTCCAACAGGTTGCACTATTATGTCTTTCTTTTCTTTTTCATTCATTTAAAACCTGTTTTAACACATTTAAATCTGTTTTTATCTGTTTTTAATAATTTTTATTCTTTGCTGTTTTTATTTTCTTCTACTTGTTTCTTTTATTAGTTTTTATGTACAGCACTTTAATTACCATTGTGTATCAAATGTGCTATATAAATAAACTTGCCTTGCCTTGACGTGCCAATGCATCAACAAACGCAACAGTAAATAAAAAAGTTTTATTTTCAACTACATTTGAATACGTGATGCAATTGTAAATTGGGATATACAAACGCCTGAAGGCACCTATCACAACAAACATGTTTTTTTTTTGCTGTCAGAATCGCCTATTTATAATGTTTTTTTTATTGCCAGCGAGTGTTTTGTGCACTATTTATGCACCCTGGACATCTCGTGTTTATGATGGAAGCGGAAAAATGTCAAATCTGTGCAGAAAAATAAACCGAAGTCACACACTCCAGCACCAAGTTGTTAATAAAATGGTTGCCTTACCTACTTACTTACCCCCAGGGCCATTTATATCGAAGACGATATTTAGCTACACCATATTGGTGTTTCGTAACATAAAAAAATTTTTATGAGGTGGGTTGCTAGCCCAACACTCAACCCCCAACCTGGAGAACCAGGACAAGCACACATATACTACGGACAATTTAGCTTACCCAATTCACCTACAGCACATGTCTTTGAATTGTGGGGGAAACCGGAGCACCCGGAGGAAACCCATGCGAACACGGGGAGAACATGCAAACTCCACACAGAAATGCCAACTGACCCAGCCAGGCCTCGAATCAGTGACCTATCCACTGTGCCACCGTGTTGTCAAAATAGTTGCCAAGCAACATAAAAAAGCACAGCACACTGATATTTTCTAAAGTCAACAAAAAGGCAGAGTGGCGTGCCTTGCATTTTCAGAACAGAAATGAACATTCGGTGTGATCGTCATTTTTATTCATGATAAATATCATAGTGTTAGGGGCCATTAACACAGCACATGTTATTTTAATTTAAATACTTTTCCATTGTTTTTCTATGTAAATGCTTGAGGAATGTACGTTACGTTCACATTTTGTGTCTTTTGCAGCCACTCATCAATGTCAGTTCCAAATAAGTAGACCAATCAGAAGAACTCAGAGATAGTAGAAGTGTTGCAAGTTTGTGTTTACAGTAGCAAGTTGCAACTGCTTTATTTGACGCCATCATGATGGTTGAGGTGCTTATATAACTTCTTTTTTCATTTATAGCACTTCATTTTTGCATTGACATTTAATATCTCATTCAAATACATTATGAACAGCAGGCCTCTAGAGATTGATAAGATCCAAGACCTGTGAGCAGATGAAGCCAACCATCGAGGACTTCCAGGACAACACATATACTTAATACACAAATACACTTCATTGAACATGTACACATAGACATCACCTATATGCTATATAACTGCAGGTTAATTATGCTTTTATATAATAACTGTCAAAAGCTATTAGTTATTAGTTAAAGTTATTAGTAACTAATAAAGTTATGGTAACTAATAACCTTAACTTTTCTGATTTTGATTGTAATACAATAACAATAACTGCTTTGAAACAATAATTATTGTGAAAGGCGCTATGCAAATAAATTTGAATTGTATTGAGTTGAACAAAGATGCATTCTGTGCAAATGGCCCCTTACTGTGGAAAAAGTACACAAACATCACTCTTAGTTTTTCATAAAAATTGCCACTTGAACATGGTCAAAACGGTTTGTGTCTTCATGTTTACACTACTGCCCTAACATGTTTCAAACTGCTATCAAATACCAAAATCTCTGGCCCTGATTGCCTTCCACACACCTCCACCATATCATTCCCCATTACAAACTGTTTCACTTCTCAGTTTAATTGATAACTGGGGCGAATTAGTATCTTTTATAAAACCTGATTTTGACAATTGCCTAATGAATATTTAACGCATTTCCATTCAGTTCATTATATTTGCAGCCTGTACAACAGACAAGAGGTTGTAAATGTTTTCCATTATCTTGTCCTCATTACTGTTCGACACAGCCAGACGGGAAAATTCAGCCGCTGAGCTTTCTGACTTCTCAATCAATACAGATCATGATGTCCCAATCAATGAACCCACACAGCTTTATTTGCGCTTTTGTGTATTGGCTTTAACGTCATCACTGCATCTGGCAGAACATCTCTGATTCACCACACACATTTCCAATAAATGGAAGCGTGTGTGTGTGTGTGAGTTTGTGTCAAAAGTAAGTCCATTTTGAGAGTCATGCCCACCTGCAGCAAGAGGGCAAGAGACATACATGCATTTTCAGAGACAAGGTCAGTAGAGTAAAAAGTACAAGTGTAAGACAAATCGAAAGGCCACAAAATGAACATGTGGGTCTGGTATAACGGGTAAACTAACCGAGATGTAGCTCTGTGTCATTTTTTAGAAAGCATGTGGTGGCGTTTATACTTTTTCTAACAAACCACTGCATGGCAACTGGCACACGCAGAGACCCTGCTTCAGTCACCATGGCAACAATAACAGAAAATTATATTCAAATCTCGTCATGGGGACAACTGTGAGAACAATAGAGAGAAAATCAAACTTGACACGAAAATATTAGCCACGTGTGTTTTGAGCCTTTGGGTAAACAGACTGAAAAAACACCCCCTACTTTTCCCAAGGCAGTGTTTGGTTTTGCGATAATGATGACAGTTTGCCGATGTCCCGGGTCAGTTTTGAGACAGCACCTCTAAATTGTCTTTCTGGAAGGACAAGGGCTTTGAGATGAGCCAAGGGCGGCTAAGATTGTGTGGTGAAATAAAGCTGTTAATGGATCCCCCTCAGGCCACTGCCGACAGGAACAAGATAACTTCTGACTTTATGTTTGTCTCTATTTCACATTTAGACTCCCATTGATGCTGATGTTTGCTTCAGGGCAAAGGGCTGGTAACACCTAGCAGGATAACTATAATATTGACCATAAAGATATGCACTCTTTTGCCTTCAGAACTGCCTCAATCCTTCGTGGCATAGATTCAACAAGGTACTGGAAATATTCCTCAGAGATTTTGGTCCATATTGACATGATAGCATCATGCAGTTGCTGTGATTAGTCGGCTGCACATTCATGATGCGAATCTCCCGTTCCACCACATCCCAAAGGTGCTCTATTGGATTGAGATCTGGTGACTGTGGAGGCCATTTGAGTACAGTGAACTCATTGTCATTTTCAAGAAACCAGTCTGAGATGATTCGCGCTTTATGACATGGCGCGTTATCCTGCTGGAAGTGGCCATCAGAAGATGTGTGGTCATAAAGGGAAGGACATGGTCAGCAACAATACTCAGGTAGGCTGTGGTGTTGACATGATGCTCAATTGGTACTAATGGGCCCAAAGTGTGCCAAGAAAATATCCCCCACACCATTACACCACCACCAGCAACCTGAAACGTTGATACAAGGCAGGATGGATCCATGCTTTCATGTTGTTGACACAAACAGGCAACTGCTGTCTTCAGACCAGGCAACGTTTTTCCAATCTTCTATTGTCCGATTTTAGTGAGCCTGTGTGAATTGTAGCCTCAGTTTCCTGTTCTTAGCTGACAGGAGTGGCACCCGGTGTGGTCTTCTGCTGCTGTAGCCCATCCGCCTTCAGAGATGCTCTTCTGCATACCTCGGTTGTAACGAGTGGTTATTTGAGTTACTGTTGCCTTTCTATCAACTCGAACCAGTCTGGCCATTCTCCTCTGATATCAATAAGGCATTTGCACCCACAGAACTGCTGCTCACTGGATATTTTCTCTTTTTCAGACCATTCTCTGTAAACCCTAGAGATGGTTGTGCGTGAAAATCCCAGTAGATCAGCAGTTTCTGTAATACTCAGACCAGCCCATCTGGCACCAACAACCATGCCACATTCAAAGTCACTTAAATTACCTTTCTTCCCCATTCTGATGCTCGGTTTGAACTGCAGCAGGTCGTCTTGACCATGTCTACATGCCTAAATGCATTGAGTTGCTGCCATGTGATTGGCTGATTAGAATTTTGCGTTAACAAGCAGTTGGACAGGTGTACCTAATAAAGTGGCCGCTGAGTGTAGCTCTTAAAGTAAAAATAAAAGAACAGTTCACATCACACCAGTTGTAATGGCCTGGAGAAAAGACATCGTTGGAATCACTTTCAGTTTGTTTTTCAGTGAACGATGAAGGGTAAATTATAAAATGATGAATGATTAAAAACACTCTCAGCCAATCAGAATCCGTCCTGAGTTTGAAGATTTAAAGTGGCAGACAACAAAATTGCTGCATGAGTTTATAATTACTGTAACTGTACTGTAATATAAGGTTTCTTTAAGGTAGCGTTGCTTTTTATAGATGTCATCCTTATTGTGAACAACTCATAAATCATAAAGCTTAAAGTCCACATCAGAAGAAAAGCTCAATCACAATTTCTTGAGCATCAAATCAGCAGTTATCATGTGACTGTAGTATTAATGGATGAATATTCAGCTTCATCATTATAGCTACATTAAAAGCGCTAAACATGGCTAAATAAGAAACTAAACAAGACACAGGTGAACATAATCAATGCACTAGTGAGTAACTAAAGAAATAAAATAGCAACAGGAACAAAGGGAATATGAAGAAAGGAATACATGACAGAAACACAAGAAACAAAGAGTCAGCAATCAAAACATTGCAAATTCTTTCAAATATAGTGTATGAAATTATTAAATTAAATTGAGCAACTAAAATGATCATAGTTTCAACAACACAGCAATGTCATGTTCAATTAGCAGCAAATTAATTAACTTTGCTTAATCAAACTTTCTATATAAGCATCTGCCAAATGCATAAATGTAAATAGAACATTTCCAGTTGATAAATCAGGTCTTCAAAGGCAACACGAACACAATTTGCTACAAATGAGGTCTTTAGAGACGACATGATACAGCATTTTGCTACACATTTCACTTATTATCCAGCATAAAAATAATTCATCCTTGTCCATGTGGATTTAATTGGATCTGGAAAATTAGACTTTGAAATTAGCAGTTAATATTATGTTTCCCTGCCTACGCTTCAGTTAAAAGAAAAGTTGTTTTAGTGGCCAGTAAGTTCTTATATTACAGAAACACTATGCCAAAAACATGCATCAACGATGTGTATAATATGGCATGATTAAGAAAATAAAGATGTTCAAGTTTAATTTCATGTTAAATAAACTGTACAGTATATGAAGTCAAGAGAGCAAACTAAATTATGTGCTTGTTTCAGTGAGGTCGGAGAGACTCTCTTGTGGTATCTTGTTCACTATATTCAAGGTGATTGACTGGGCATATTGACTGCACTCGCTCACTAATTCGTTTACAAGGACTCATTAATTCAATTAAACCTGGGCCACTCTCACATTCACCATGTATTACATGACATCATTTCCTCTGGGCTTCTGCAGAAGCTAACAAGGTCTTGTAAGTCTAAGATAAGATTGTCTGACTTGTTGCTACTTTAAAAAAAGAAAGAGAAACAATGAACAGATTTGCATTTTGATCTGAATTTACGTCTAAAAATGTTGTTTGCAAATGAATAAAAATACAGACACATGGATATTAGATAACAGCAGCTGGTCCACAAACGCATCCACATAAACGGTCCACTATTAAAGACAATTTATATTAAAACCTTTTTGAAAATCGATTAAAATCATGATTATTATTGACATCAAAAAGGATAAATAGGTATATGAAAGGGATAATTATAACATCCAGCCAGTTGTTAATGCAGATTATTTCACGGCTGTCTGGAATACTTGATTCTGATTGGTCGATCACAACATTCCAAGGTATGTTATTCCACTAGTTGATTAAACTAATAACACAGGCTCGTCTGAGTAATTGGAATCATCTTGGCCATCAATGAATATGTTTACATCCATATATATATGCTTGTTTGACTCGTCAATGTTTTTGTCTATTTAGCGACATCCTTTGTCTGAATAATACATAAAATGCTCCATGAAGCCGTTTTCATTTCTGTCAGCTTTGCTTTTTATTAAACTATTAAGGTTCAGAACATTATTTTGTGTAATTTTTAAAAAGCAGGATAAAGTATATCCAGGTTGTTTTTTCAGCCTTATACAAATAAGAATAGATCCTTTCAGTCTTATACAGCAGCCCTCCACGGTTGGCGCCATCTTGTGACTAAATAATCTATAGGTTAACGTATGCTCTATTAGCTCCGTTCAGCCATTCTCATTTCTGTAGCTTTGCCTATAATTAAATAACTAATAAAAAATAACTCAGAAAAAATGTTTTGTGTCTATTTTTTACATTTTGTTGCAAGTAGCAATGTAATAATCAGGATAAAGTACACTTTTTTATTTCAAAATAAAGCCCTCCAGTCTTATACAACAGCACTCTAAAGCCTGACAGGCTTTTCAGCAGCTCAAAACAAAAACACACAAAAAATTGTCATTTTTTGCAATAAAGTTTTTACATTAAAGATTTTACATTTTCTACATTAAATGTATTTACATTTTGTCACTTATTGCATGGCTACATCCAACAAAATCAAACAATTAGACACAAAATATTGATTTGAGCTCAAATTTACTAGCTCTTTAGCTTGTGGAAAGAAAATTTGTTCTTAGCAAACTGTTGCATGCAGCTTTCAATAAATTACTTATTATTGTTATTATTTAGTCACAAGATGGCACCAAGCAGAAAATATTTAGTTTGATATTTTGATAATGTTTTGACGATGTGCTTGTTTCCTTTTTTGGACTTTGTATGTCTCTGAGTCATTGCTGTACTATATGTGAAAAATGAGAGAGCTCTCAGACTTGATCTAAAATATCTTAATTTGTGTTGTGAAGATAAACGAAGGGTTCGGAGGATTAAAACAACAAGAGAATAATTAAAATCATAATTTTCATTTTTGGGTGAACTAACCCTTTAATGGAGTACACAAAACAATATATGTTCACTTTAGTGGAACTACAAAAAGAAAAGATTCACCCTCAAAACTGTTCAAATGTTTAAAGAATAGAAAAGCTTTAAAAATAGTTATATATAGCTAAATGAGGATCCAAACAAGGCACAGGTGAACATAATCTATAAAGCAGTCAGGAAACAACATAAGAACAATATAAGGACGGCATAAGAGTCAACAATCAGAACATTGAATTATAATGCAGGAACATGAACAAATGAACAAAAAAAACTCCTAAAAAACATTTATCACAACAACTGCACCTTATGATGTTTATAACATCAGCGCAAATGTTCATGAAAAAAAAAAAAATCAGTGTGGCATAAATCCTTGTGGCAAGGCAACACACAAGTGGAATTAATCGATTAATTAACTAAAATAAAAACTGTACAGTTTATGGAAAATGAAATTTTGGAAATTTTGTTTTTGGGTGAACTAACCCTTTAATGGAGTACACAAAATAATATTTGTTGACTTTAGTAGAACTACAAAAAAGACCACCGTTCAAATGTTTAGGCAATAGAATAGCTTCACAAATAGTTATATATAGCTAAATGAGGATTCGGGAAACAACATAACAACAATATAAGAACAGCATAAGAATCAACAATCAGAACATAACTGTTACTGCAGCTCCACACAGGAAGTTTGGCCAGAAGAATAATGGTCGTGCCCAACAGAGCCTGATTTCTCTCTAGGTTATTTTCCCCTTCACTTCGTCAATTGGTGAAGTTTTTTTTCCTCGCCACTGGCTAGCTCGAATCGGGACTTGTGGAGCTGCGGTTCGGTGGATTTGCTCTTCAGTATTTGAACTTTCAGCAGTGAAAATTTAAACCACACTGAACTGAACTTCAACTCTGAAATCTGGACTTTACTAGAACTATGTTAAGCTGCTTTGACACAATCTACATTGTTAAAAGCGCTATATAAACATGAATTGAATTGAATTGAATTGAATTGAATTGAATTGAACAAAACCTTTGGATTATAATGCAGTAACATGATCAAATTAAAGAAAACCCCTAAAAAAACTTTATCACAACAACTGCACCTTATGATGCTTATAACATGAGCGCAAATGTTAATAAAAAAAAAAGCAAGACAACACATAAGTGGAATTAATCAATTAATTAACTAAAATAAAAACTGTACATTTTATGGAAAATGAGAGAGCTCTCAGACTTGATCTGAAAAATCTTAATTTGTGTTCTGAAGATAAACAAAGTTCTGGGGGGATTAAAACAACAAAAGAGTATTTAATAACATAATTTTCATTTTTGGGTGAACTAACCCTTTAATGGAGTACACAAAATAATGTATGTTGACATTAGTAGAACTACAAAAAAGATTAAAAGATCAAATGTTTAGGCAATAGAATAGCTTCAAAAATCGTTATATATAGCTAAATGATATAAAGCAGTCGGGAAACAACATAAGAACAATATAAGGACGGCATAAGAGTCAACAATCAGAACATAACTGTTACAAAACCTTTGGATTATAATGCAGTAACATGATCAAATGAAAGAAAACCCATAAAAAAAACTTTATCACAACAATGAGGAATTCATCAATCAATTAATTATTTAATTAACTAAAATAGAACTACGAAGGATAAATGTACAAAGGATAAATGAAATGGTTCTGCCCAAAATAAACAGGTTACACAAGTTGTGCACGTGAATGCTAATGTTTCTAGCTAGACATAAATCAAATAGAGCAACATCTGCTCAAAAACATTGTTATTTTTGGTACTCTAAAAAAATTGAGAAATTGAGGCTTTGGAGTTTTAACATCCCAAGAGGGTTAGAAAGAGGCCTAATGAGGTAAAATGAGTCTGTTGTTTGTAGTTTTGATGTTTTTGATCTTTCTCTGATAGTGATTAGCATGCAGCACTGATAAGGTATGTTTGATAGGTTCAAGCAGCAGCCAAACATGTGGAATGTCACACAAGCATCGGAATGATAACTGATAACCAGGGACTGACCTCTCAGAACATGTCTAACAGATGTTTGGCATTTCATGCTGTCATCGTGTGTCATATGCTAAACCATGAGTAAAGGTCAAGAAAAATGACTGAAATTACCTCTCTAATAGAAGAGAATACATCTTCAGTAATGGTCTGGCAAAAACAGTTCTCATCATTTTTCATAGGGTTTATCTCGCACATATTATGAAACATTGTCTAAGGTTTATTTTTGTTGGTTATTTGCCTTTCTTATAATAGGATAGTAGCTGGACATAAAGCAAAGGAGTGGGGGGACATATATAGCTTTATCAATTAATAAAATTCTATGTTAAAATATTTTATCTATAGATATTAAAACTAGTGAATTTTGGGATCACAATATTACAGTGAAACATTCATTTTAAAATCATTCATTTTTAAAAAGAACCTTTAAATTACTTTTTAATGTTGGCAATACAAATCTAAACGTAAAGGAAGACTAAAATGTAATACAAGATATACAAGAAAAATATACAATACAAGATAATTGATGAACTAATGATGTTAAATGATAAATAAAACACAATAAAGGCTGTATTATTGTGAAAACACAGATATAAACTATACATTTAAGACATTTAAGGTTTACTTAACAAAAAACACAATTCCTCTGCTCCTCTAAAATGACATTATACAGAGCTTTTGAATTTATGTACAGTATTTAAGGCAAGTACATTACTGTAACTCTAATTAAATTACCTAAAAATGAAAAGTAATCTGATTACAGCAACTAGTAACTTTGTAATTAATTACACCCAACACTGTATGTATGTATGTATGTATGTATGTATGTATGTATATAAAATTATTTTTACAAAATTATCAGTTGAAGTCGCAATTATTAGCCCTCCTGTATATTTTTTCCCCAATTTCTGTTTAACCGAAATAAGATTTTTTTCAACACATTTCTAAACAGTATAGTTTTAATAACTCATTTCTAATATGATTTATTTTATCTTTGCCATGATGACAGTACATAATATTTTACTAGATATTTTTTTAAATACTAGTATTCAGCTAATTTAGGTTAATAAGGCAAGTTAAGGTAATTAGGCAAGTCATTGTATAACAGTGGTTGGTCAGAAAAAGTTTATTGCTTAAGGGGGGCTAATAATATTGGCCTTACATTAAAAAAAAAAAAAGATTACAAACTGCTTTTATTCAAGCCGAAATAAAACAAATAAGACTTTCATCAGAAAAAAAATCTTGCTCTGTTAAGCATAAATTGGGAAATATTTGAAAAAAATATATATAAAATTCACAAAATTCACATAATCATTTTTTTCTTTAACTGCATATTGTCCAATTTTTTCCCCACATCATAATGATTTGAAATTTCATCAAACATGAAACCACAGATGATCAGCCAGTTATCTTTATCATCATCATCATCATCATCATCTGTATTCAGTCCCTCAGGTAACCCGTTTCAATAAAACCACCATGTTCCAATCCATGTTCTGAGATTAAAAATTAATATATGCGAAAATGAATCACAAGGCCAGACAATAACAGCTCTCGCACGAGCAGCAGAGTGTGGATCCCAGTGTGACGTTCTGCTGAATCACGACTGGTTCTCCAGCGGCCCTGACAGAGCCCATGAATTGCGGCTGCTGCGTCACTCTTTCCTCCGGGCCCTGAGAGATGTGTAATCAATCAGAGCCGCTGCTACATGGGCTCTGCACCAGGCCATTAAAAGTGCATTACCTTCCCAGCATGCCTTTCACGTCTCCCACGAGGTTGACGACAAAGCCCGTCGCCTTTTACTCTGGTTAAGTGAGAGTCTTGAACAGCAACAAAAAAGCCAAAGGGTCTTTTAAAATGGCGACACGAGACACAACACAATAGAGCATTTAGTTCAGTGATTAGCCGCTAAATGGATTGTGAAAGATGTTGTCTTAACAATGTCGCTTTAGGTTTGAAATCAATCTGAGTATGGGAGTGGTAGGGAGAATTACTAAGATATTATATCATTTTATGAATCATTTCATACAAAAAAAACTTTTAAATTATGATTTATTTTTTGGCACCTTTATGTCCAAACGACATCCATTTGACATCCACATATTGATGCCTTTTTGGCTACTAAAATAATAATGCAAAGAGTGTTTTAATATAAGAAAGTTTTATTTATCTGAAAGCTTCTATATCATATTCCAAATTAACACTGGGGTTTGTATTCCTACAATGCATGTAAAATACCTTGATGTCAAAACAACATCAAATTGACATCTAACATTGGCATCAAAAACACATCAAAAATCGATTACAGAACAGTCCTTTTTGGTGTGTTTTTTGACGTCAATGTTTAGGCATGGGCCGGTATAAGATTCTGAGATTGGGTATGATAACCTTGGATAAAAATATCACGGTTTCACGGTATTGTGATTACTGCTCTAAAATATATTCTTTTTAAATGTCTGGGTAAAAAACAAAAACTTTTTTTCCCTTTAAACACAATATATTTTATTTTGAGAAACATTTAAAATATTTTGGAGCACTAAACATGTCAGGCTAAATAATGTAAATGAATTATCGACTTCTGCTGTCTTCATTTGTTTCGAAAACCGATTTGTTTACAATTTAAAATGGCATCTTTGGATATCTTTTCTGCTGGAGAGACTGTTTTCCTAAAAATCCTAAATAAAAAAAATGTAAATAAAAAATCGTACACATACCTTAGGAACGGTATAGCAGAAAATTTTGGCGGTTTTAAAACCTTGACTTTTCCAAACCGCGATATAACTTGAAAACGGTTATCGTCCCATGCCTATCAATGTTAGATGTCAATTTAAAGTAGTTTTAACATCAAGGTAGTCACTTCATATCAAATCGATTAGCTTTTTTAATGTCGTTTTAACATCAAGTTTTAACAAAATTTTTTATTATTCTCATAGATGTCTTTGATCAATGTGAGGGGTTTTGTTAAAAATAGCACATTTATTTAAAAATATATATTACAAATAACATAATAAAACTTTTTTGCCTTTTAGATATTTTGAAATATACATGGGCGGCACGGTGGCTCAGTGGTTAGCACTGTCGCCTCACAGCAAGAAGGTCGCTGGTTTAAGTCCCGGCTGGACCAGTTGGCGTTTCTGTGTGGAGTTTGCATGTTGTTCTTGTCGGTTTCTTCCGGGTGCTCCGGTTTCCCCCACAATCCAAAACACTATACATGCGCTATAGACCATTTTGAGGGATGTAAACAAAAACAATGGTCCCAACGTATTTCTTTTTTTGCATTTTTAATTTCTATAGCTTCTGAGAATCCAAAAAAAAAACACATATTAATAAATAATGTTATGATACATAATGTTTTAACATTAAGCTCTATGATTGAATTGCCTCTTGTTACAGTTATGAAATAGTTTGATAACAAGCAGAAAATGCTCATGGGCCAATGACATGACCACATTGAAATGGTCTATAAGTGAATTGGATTAACTAAATTGGCCGTATGAGTGTGTGTGTGAATGAGAGAGTGTATGGGTGTTTTCCAGTACTAGGTTGCGGCTGGAAGAGCAGCTGCTGTGTAAAAAACATATGCCGGAATAGTTGGCGGTTCATTCCGCTGTGGCCAACCCTTAATAAATAAAGGACTAAACCAAAGGATAATGAATGAATGAATGAATGAATGAAATAGCCCAATATTTATAATCTGTGATTCATATAAAAAAATATACATTTTAAAAACTTTAACAAAAATCAAATAAATAAAAACATAATTTAATAAATAATCAATGTAAAATGTCTTTAGCGTACGCAATATTAATAGGGATTTGTTATACTGTATGTCTGACCTAAAATTCAGTGGTGGCATTTAAATAATTGAATATTTATCTGAATACTGACATATTTTATGACAATTAATAGTTAAATTCTGTGATAGCCGGACGTTGCTGAGACTTTTATTTCAGTATGTTTCTCTACTTTCAACTGAATATTGAGTAGGGGGTGGGGCTTTCTTTTTGCACATCACTCCCTTGTAGCAAACTAACAGCAAAGTACCTTTAAGGCAAGTCATGTCACTCAGCGGCCATCTTTAAAACGCCTCTCGGGCAGTATGCTCGGGCATTCTGTCTGAATGGGGAAACATCAAATTCTCCAAAACTGTTTGCCAAGCTTATGATTACATTACATATTTAGAACCACCAATAAAATTAAACAACAACTATCTCATAAGTTTAGTTTCTAAACGTTCGAATCAAACAAAATCGGAATATTTTCAGGTTGCCCGAGCTAATGCGCATGCGCACTTGAAAGGAACAAGATCACGGCACCAACCTCATTTATGGCCGTTCTACACATGATCATTCTCGGGATAATGCTTCGTCAGATCGCGCTGGTCTTCTGAAGTAATCCACAACTTGGTCTTGAAGGCGAATCTCTTCTAGAAATGACAGCGACTCTTTGTTTACAAGTTTGTGGGTGTTTGAGTAATTGCTGTCATGTGCGTTTGACAGGACGGACTGTACCTCGCATTGGTTTCATACACATTGCAAAACCAAAAAACTTTTGTTTTCAAGTGCACTTGGTTCATTTAAAAGCACAGATTTCAAGCTTTATTTGGATATATTTCTTATGTCTGTGAATCAAGTATTCTCTGAGATTCCAGTGCGTTTGTTGACCACCAAACTGTCGTAAAAGCACACGTCTGGTCCGAGCTTCTCCCCAGAGAAACGCCAGTCAATAACGATCGATGATTGGCTCCTGTACTAGTAGGCAGGGCTTCATTCGCCATATTGACCGTTACACTTTTCCCCATTCAAAACTATATGAGTGACATGTCTTGTGTATTCTATAGTCTTTGCTAAGAGAGGCGTGGTTAAGAATATTGTGGACCGCCACTCCAAACGCAAAAGCAAATGGTCAGATTTTGATTGAAGATTACCAAACCAAACTTTGTTTTTTCAGTGGATTAACTTGCACGGGTTAATTGTTCACCAAAAGAATAACAGCAAGCACTAGCAAAATAACCACTTTGTGAAATTTAGATTTCACACTGACTTTAATAAATAATAGTTTCAGCTCTGAATTCTGACTGAATGAAACACACAAACAGCTGTGATCGAATATAAGCTAAATGCTTTTGCTCAACAAAATAAACAAACCACTTTGCCTAGCTCAGGAACACTGAATCATTAATAGCTCTTGGGTAAATAATTTGCATATAAAATTCAAGCCGTTCGAAAATTGGCATTCAAGTCTGCTCAGAAATGTGGAGTTTGGGCAGGGTGTGCGTGTGTAGGTGTATGAATGAGTGTGGGTTCTTTTCTCTATGAGTGTGTGTAGATGAAACACAAAAGTCATTCTGCAGGATCAGAGAGTGGTGGGTTTGATTCTGTGTGGGTGAAACAGCTCAGACGCTTCACTAACTGGGAAATGGGTTGAAAGACTTTCTGATGATCCATTCACTCCAAATGTATGAAGAAGAGAGCAAACTAAAAATATTTAGTAGAAAATGAATTCTTTTTTCACTCATATGATTGAAAACAGCCAATCAAAATGACACAATTACATAAAATGACACACATATATGATTGATCCACCAATAAATCTATAACGTTCTTGGGTTTGGTGTGTCATGTTATTGTCTTTTATTTTGTAGCATAATCTTGTTTTCATGTTTCCCGCCATGTGCTTTTTTGTTCACGTGTCTTGTTCTGATTGGTTGTTTTTAGCCATGTGTCTAGTTCCCATTGCTTTTTCACATCATGTTACCTTGTTCCCGGTCTAGTTTCTTTGTCAATAAGTCTGTCAGTAAGCTTTCATGTTCATGTTTTGTTTACTTTCTAGTCAAGTCAAGTCATCTTTTATTTGAATGAACTATACTTGGGTTTAAAAGCTCACCTTCAGTGGACTATCCATTATAATATCATCATCAAGAATTTTTTATCAAATGATATTTGGTCATTTTAATTAACCAAATGGCCAATAACTGTTGTCAGTAGGACTTTTATTTTGAAATCACTTCACGTTAGATGCACATAAGCTCTCATTTTCTCTTGTTTACCAGCTTTGTATTTAATTGAAAGATAACTGCTAAAGTACTTTACACTGTCTGTATTTAGCAAGTGTACATGTTAAAAAGCAAATCATATAGGTTTTCAAAAAAAAATCTAATTTGCAGCTTGTAATGTTGCTGTTATTCAATTTAAAGTCTGCAAAGGAATAAATGAAGATAGTGTCTCTCAAAAGAAAGAGCTCTGAATCACCTTAATGAGTCGTTATATTTTCGAATCTTTTGCATGCTACTGACCTGCATAAACACAATTGCAGTCATGCCTGCTTTCCCGTGAAATACAATTACTGACATTTCCAACACAAAATAGATAAGGAAAGTCCCATCAAAACAGATTTGGCCAGCTAACCAACCAGAGCAGAGTTGGCTTGTGGAATGGGACGGGTTTATATACCTTAAGACCTGAAATGAATCAAACGAATCATATTGAAATTATTGCTATATGATTGTAATATTAAATGAGCCCACTAAGAAAATGACAATGTTTTGTGATAGCACACTCCAACACAATAGGAACACTTTAAAATATCATAAGGTCTGCTCTTTAAAGAAGATTTTGAATATCTCATAAAATATATTTCAAGCGATAGTTCAACCAAAATTGTTGATTATCTAGTGTATTAATAAAAATAATATAGTAGGATTTACATAATCAAGAATTTCCTTTCTGAAGTATAGCCTACGTTTATTTTACCATGTCAAATAATTACAATTATTTTACAAATATATATTTGAATAAATATCATAATAAATATAAATTCAACTTAAGAAAAATGTAATTAAATTACTTTATTTTAACATTAAATAATAATGCCCTCTCAATATTCACCTCCTCAATGGCGATTGTATTATAGATCCTATTATGAACAATTAATACATACAAATTTTTTTAGCACGTAGTTTCGCCCTCCATTTTTGTTTTAATTGTCAAATTCTGCATGTCTATTAACTGAGCACATATGCGCTTAGCGTCAATGTTATAACAATTAAAATACACAATTAAGTAGTTTATACTACAAAAGATAATGGTATTGTTTCCAAAAATTGTAGCTACTTTGAAACCCATTTTTAAATATTAGCATTTCCAAGCTCCCAGTTATCATTTGTTTGAAATTAGCATTATGTTGCCAAGCTAACAATCGCAACATGTATCCCTGCAGAACAACCTGTAGCTGAACGAAAGAAACCACACAATTCACTTAACAATTTGATTACATCATGCAAATGAAATCAAATAAAGCTGTAGTGGAGTCTGATTCAAGCATAGACAAACTCTGTGGATGTATGGCACGGCAAACCATAAACGGATTCAGTGTGAGGCTGACAGCGTGAGTGGAAACACACTGACAGACTGTCACCTACACTGTGGTACCTTTTACAAGATGAGCTGCTGTGTGGCTGTAACTGACAGGGCAACTGTGAGACCGTGTATGGATATTAAGACGGCTATTCGGTGAAAGACATCTGTGTTTGGCTCGTTTTATTTTCTCAGATGTGCCACTGCCTTCCATCCATAATGCAAAGAAGCATAAAACTTCCAAACTATTCTGGTTAGCGTGGGGTTGGATTGTCTTGCTGGACAAGTTGTATTATGTAACAGTAGAAATTCTAGATCTAGTGTAACTGTCGACTGTCAGTTTTTATTTTGTGAGTAAATTTTGTGCTAGATAAGTGGTTATTCTGTTTGTATGATTACAATTTTATTATAGAAATATTGATGATATATATCTACAATACAGCTATGGATTATTTTGTTTGTTTGTTTCTCAGGATTTACGCTTTATGGATATGTGTTTGTGAAAAAAATTTTTTTTTTATAATTTCATAAACTACTAATGACAGTTCTTCCAAATTTAAAATAAAATAAAAGTGTCTTTCCAAATTCAAAATAAAAATGTATTAGCCTTTTTTAAATAACAAAAAAAAAGGTGCCATGTTTATATTCATTTAAGATTTTTGTAAATAACTGTGATTTTGTATTACAACAAATGACAACAAATGTCAGAATAACAATCGTTTTCACTTTGGGGAACAAAAATGCTCTAAATGATACTTAATCTGTTATCAAAAATATATATATGTGTTTCTATATTAAATCTGTCTTCTATATTAAATTCATTCATTCATTTTCTTTTCGGCTTAGTCCCTTTATTAATCTGGGGTCGCCACAGCGGAATGAACCGCCAACTTATCCAGCATATGTTTTACGCAGCGGATGCCCTTCCAGCTGCAACTCATCACTGGGAAACATCCATACACACTCATTCACACACATACACTACGGACAATTTCACCCGATTCGAATGCTATCACTCGATTGAATGGGCGTTATCAGTGGATATCAGCTGATAGATATGGGCCAGTAGGGGCCTTCTGCGCCTCCTAGTGGGCTCAGAAGGTTGTAATCATCCATCCACATGGTTAATCAGCTATTCTAATAGAGAACAGTTCAGATCCAGATGTGTTTTTACATTACTGTGACGGTTGGGTTTAGGGTTGGGGTTGGGGTAGG
>CAIGQV010019124.1:1936466-1956423 GCA_903798115.1 Danio jaintianensis | reverse complement strand
AAATTTTACATTACTGTGACGGTTGGGTTTAGGGTTGGGGTTGGGGTTGGCGTTAATAAAATACAATTAATGGGAAATTTTACATTACTGTGACGGTTGGGTTTAGGGTTGGGGTAGGCGTTAATAAAATACAATTAACGGGAAATAGTATAATTTCATAAAAAATCACGCGTGGCGGTATACACGCTTACCTCCATATGAATGAATTTTCCACTGTTATCAGTTTCTCCAGTGGCTCACCGTGTACGTCAGCAGACCTGAGACGTGGAGCGGAGTTGACAGCGATGACTGGGTTCAAATCCGCCAAAAAACGGTTTCAGAAAGCAGCTAAGACAAAAGTTAATTATTTGTTTTTATTGCTTTTTTAAAAACAGACGGTTGGGTTTAGGGAAGGAGGAGGGCAGGTTAATCGCTGCTTTTGAAAAATAATCGCTGCTTTTGAAAAAATAATGACCGTTGGGTTTAGGGAAGGAGGAGGGCAGGTCAATCGGAGCGGCCTCTGCTGGATTTACGCGAGAACAGCAGATTAACCATGTGCATGTAGGAACAGTAGGCGCAGTAGACCCCTACTGGCCCATATTTATCAGCTGATAAACCACTGATAACGTCCATTCAATCGACTGACAACACTTGAATCCGTTGACAATTTAGCTTACCCAATTCACCTATAGCACATGTCGTTGGACTGTGGGAGAAACCAGAGCACCCGGAGGAAACCCACGCGAACACAGGGAGAACATGCAAACTCCACACAGAAATGCCAACTGACCCAGCCGAGGCTCGAACCAGCGACCTTCTTGCTGTGAGGCGATTGTGCTACCCAGTGCGCCACCGTGACACCCTTCTATATTAAATCTGTCTATTAAATATTCATTCATTCATTCACCCACTGCGCCACTGTGATGCCTGTCTATTAAATAATGATATTTAATTAAAAGAGAGGTGTCACAAATTTACAGACCTATTACTGTTGCCTTTAAGTGACCATCAGGGTCATTTTTACAGAGATAGTATATGCTTTTGACTTAATGCCAGACAAAATCCTAAAGTAGATAGATCAGAGTAGATTATTAGAAGTTTAAAAGTAACATAAAAACATGAAGAACATCAGCAGTCAGATACTGATCATTAACATCTGCACATTCCTCAAATGGTCTGGTGATCTGAAGCAATGCGGGAGTAAACCTAAAATAAATGAGGGGAAATTACATAGTTGCTCTCGCTTCTACCTTGAGCAGTCAAGCACATGGGAATAGATTGATAGTCTGGCTTGTTATTCATGGCTAACGGTCCAGCATTAACCTTTGATTGGTAAAGATTTTATGGGTAAAGATTCCAGTTACAGTGTTTAGTTAGTTAGTTAGTCAGCTAGCTAGCTAGCGTGTTAGTTAGGTTAATCCCTATGATCAGGAATCTTAAGGTGAAGGTCTTTTTCAATGGGTTCAAGTTGTTTTACAGTCTTGTCCAACAGAAAGATACACAGACACAGCTATTTTTGCAGCTGACCTTACTGAGTTTGCATTTGTAGGAGTTTTCTGTTCAGATTCAAATTGTATAGGATGGCTGCGATATTGGAAAAATCTAACATTGCAATATTATGTTTTTCTGTGATAAATGTATATTGCGATATTAATACAATTTCGCCAGATGACTTGATTAGATCTATTTGGAAAGAATTTATCATTTTAGATTGATTAGGATGATTCTGTGGGTGAGTGCATCTGCAACAAATATAATAAACAAACTACAAGCATAGATAAAGCAAAAGATACAAATGAAATAAACATTGTTTTACGGTTTTCTGAGGAGTCAAACAGTATTCAGGTACAGTAATTGAATAATCAAATGTAAAATATTACTGCATAGTATAAATAACTCAATAACATTAATCGTTTTTAAAGTTACTAACACTACAATTTCTTATGCTTTTAAAATCCTCATACAGTCACAGGCCTTAAAAACAAATGCAAATAATGAGCTTTCATTTTTTTATGGTTAAATGCAGCAGTGACAAATCTCATGTTGTAACAATGGCTGGACGCGGGAACAAAGTTGAGGATCCAATAGCAGTTTATTAAGAGAATCATCTTGCAAGCAAAGGTCAAAACAGGAACAACCAGGTGCATACAGATGATCCAAAGCGTGGTCAATAAACAGGCAAATGGTCGGTACAGGTGGCAAAAAACGTAAACAAAGAAACAAAGCAAAGGGTCAAACATGGCAAGGTAAGGGACAATGCTTCATAACGCTCACTAAACAGTTTAACAAGACTCAGCAACGATGTGTTTGTGTGTGCTGAGTTTATAGTTGTTAAAATCAGTCCATAATGATCTTCTGGCTGTGTGTGTAATCAGTGGGAATCAGGAACCGGTGTGTGCGAGGTGCATGCTGGGAGTAATAGTTCGTTAACGTGGTGTGTGTGTAGTTCTCCAGCGATCTGCAGCAGCTAGATCGCTGGTGATCATAACACGTGTTCTCAACAGACTCAATAATCCAGACTCAAATATAATCCAGACTGACTATTGTGAATACACACATAGGGATACCGGTGCTGAAACGATATATTGTACAGCATTAGAGGGAAGTATTTAAATTAATCACACAACACGTTTTAGTAATGTTTGCGCTCCTCAAATTACAAGTATTTTTGCCATTATTTTAATCTTAAAAAAAGGTCATAAATGTTGTGCTTGAAATGGCTGCAGTTGCACAGCAGAGAATGGAGAATGTGTAAGATAAAAGAGTTTTTCCACAAGTATTTATTTGTAGTGCCAGAGGTACACATCATCCAAACATCTTGTTTGACAAATAAGTCATTTTTAATTTCCTTCAGGAATTAAAAGAGACTTGGAACAAATAACTAGGGTGAGTCATGTAATACAACAATCTAAGTTCCCTCAGACAGAGGGACACAGACATCTTGTGTATTATCTCACATAAATACAGTCGGATATTGCTTACTGTTAAGTAAATGTAGTAGTCATAGTAGACCCCTCAATAGATCACTCACACTTTATGAGCATCGGCTTTGCTTATTTGCCACTACGCTAATTTGGACTGCACTTATTGCGTTGGTCGATATGTAAATGAAATGTTACATCTGTGTT
Source organism: Danio jaintianensis (assembly GCA_903798115.1). NCBI lineage: Eukaryota > Metazoa > Chordata > Actinopteri > Cypriniformes > Danionidae > Danio > Danio jaintianensis. The sequence continues at coordinate 1,953,316 of CAIGQV010019124.1, read as the reverse complement.
ATACATAAATTGCGCATTGTCTTGGTAAATCGGACCTTTGATGGAAAAGTGAGCTGGGCTTCATACTTCGCTATTGATAGTTGACAATATTCCTGTTTGTAGGGTTGTGCGATATCTAGTCAGTTGCAATATACCAATACAAATTCTCCCCATGATAAGAATTAGTCTCCCTGTGATAATAACGATAAAACCTACAAATGGTACCTGAATAAATGTACTTCAGCAGAACATCAGTCGAGTGTTTGAAATAACATCCTTTTGTGATCGGAAGTGGTTTCAAATCACAGAATGAGGAAGAAATCATACCATTATGTTCTATATACAGTAGTGATAAGGGCTAGGTCAATTAGCATTGCATTATTAACATACTTTACTCTTATAAAAATGCCCAGGATGGCTTAACGAACACAAATACACCTTACATTGCCACAATCTTTATTTTTGTATGATAAATTTTTCTGTCTCTGTTTTCTTATTCCTTAGCTGCAGAGATAGTTGATGTCTTTACCTCTGTAGTGCAAATGTGGAGCTTATTTGCGTAAGGGTGCCCTCTAGCTTCCCGTATGAATGAAACAAATATTATATAACGTGTGCTCACAACATTTTATTTAATTGTTTTATTTAATAAATACATTTAAAATAAATAGTAATAATTCAAAATAAAAATAACAAATAAGTTTTTCTGTCTCTCAGTGATACATATTGATTGTCATCATTGATAATGATATCACAATAAATAGCAGGAAATACTGTTTACCTTTAAAAACTGTGCAAATTTGACCTAATATGATACCACACAGAGTCAAAAAATGTGTTTACTGTTGAAATATAAATATCTATATGAAATGTAGCCTATAAATAAATGAATAAATAGTATATTATTACTAAATGTATTGTTATTATTATTAAATATTTTACATGTCATAGTATTACAGTGTTATTTATCACTTCTGATTCAGATTTTTAATATTATATGCTGACTGTTTATACACTCTAAAAAACACAAAAAGTGAATTTTGTATAATACGTCTCCTTTAAACTTTAAAATAACTATTCAAAATCACCCTGCTAAAAACATACAGTCTGGAAATTCCCTTTGGATCATATGAGAGACTTCTTGTGAAATCTACAGTGTGGCTAACAGCGGTGTTATTCATGATCCGCTTTAATCACAAAAGTGATTTCTTATAGAAGACAGTCTCTAAAGAGCCCATGGGCATATTAAAAATAAACAAGTACAATAAGATAAGATAAAGGACACTTCAGAAACATGAACCAGCCACCCCAAGAGGGAGAGAGAGAGGCGGATCGTTTACAATGCAGAGTGTTTTTTTCAGTCCTCTGTGTCCAGACTGGCAGATTCTCATTCAAATACCCAAGATATACTCAAATACTGAAGCTATACTAATTATGCATGCTACCCAAAGAAAAGATACATCAAAAAGGAGAGTGCTTTAATATTTGAGTTTCTCTGCAACACCATTTTCAAGAAAACAATATGAAACTTTGTATGCATTCATTCATTCATTCATTCATTTATTCAATTCACCTATACCACATGTCTTTGGACTGTGGGGGAAACCCACGCGAACACGGGGAGAACATGCAAACTCTAAACAGAAACGCCAACTGGCCCAGCCGGGACCTTCTTGTTGTGAGGCGACAGTGCTAACCACTGAGCCACTGTGCCACCCTGTTTGGCTATTCATGGGGCCCTCTAAACTTTGAAAACAGGTTTAAAAGATTATCTCCATGTAAACTATAAAAACACAACTTTTTGATAATGGGGGTTTCATCAATATAAGCTGAATGAATAAGCTAAATTGTCCGTAGTGTATGTGTGTGAATGCAAGAGTGTGTGGGTGTTTCCCAGTGTTGGGTTGCGGCTAGAAGGGCATCCGCTGCGTAGAACATATGCTGGATAAGTTGGTGGTTCATTCCGCTGTGGCGACCCCAGATTAATAAAGGGACTAAGCCGAAGGTAAATGAATGAATGAATATTTAAATAATATGTAAATAAATATGTATGTCTTTCCTAAGTAAATATGGACTGAAACATTTTTCGTCTAATTATCTAAGACTAAATCATCATTTTTATGCTGTTTGTTGTTTGTACACTTCTATATAGTCTTTTTCGCTTCAATAATATATCTTCATGACCAACTTCAGACCAATAACATCTTCTGGGTAGAAGAAAAATGTGTAAAAACATCAAGAAATCCATAAAGCTGTGTAGATTCTGTTTGTGGCAGTCTTGTTTAGTGCTACAGAGATTGATCTGTGGTCAGTGTTTTGGGCAAAGAGACCTCAACAGATCAATTCCTATTTGGAGGGGTTTTATGGCTACATTTAAACAAAGAGCAAACGAACCCCAAGCCCAAATGCTACAATCTAAAAACTATTTCTATGAGAAAAAAAAGATCATAATATAAATTAAATTTAGCGGATGCCCTTCCAGCCGCAACCCAGTACTGGGAAACAGTACTCATTACCAAACAGTAACCCATTCACACACACACTCATACACTACGGCCAATTTTGTTTACCCAATTCACCTATAGCGCATGTCTTTGGACTGTGGAGGAAACTGGAGCACCCTGAGGAAACCCACGCGAACACGGAGAGAACATGGAAACTCCACACAGAAATTCCAACTGGCCTAGCCTGGACTCGAACCAGCGACCTTCTTGCTGTAAGGCGACAGTGCTAACCACTGAGCCACCGTGCCGCACAATTTAAAAGGTATGCAAAATTTAAGAGATCAAGGTGTACAACAGAGTTAATGTCTTCTAAAAGAAAGAACCAATTTAAAAAATGCCTGAAAATAGTTGTCAGTAATTCCAGGCACACTCCTTGCACAAGCCTACATAGGTTTGTAACAAATTTGCATAATGGAAGCCTATGATCTTTCATATTGCCTGTCTGCAAACAACATCTGCCTTTACTCTCAAACACTGTAGTTGCGTCTAAGCATTTCAATAGTTCGGTTTATGTCACAAAGACACTGTTTTCTGCACTGTGCAAACAAATGCACTTTGTGTGCAATTCCACAGTGAGAATCACAGTGAGAAATCTCACCTACAGACATTTCATCTTCAATGTTCAACAATCTCACCCCTGAAAAACATCCTACTCAAAGCATGCTTGTCAAACCTGGGCACAAAATGATATGGTAAAACTGACACTGATGTTATTTTTCAATCCCTTTGTTTTTTTGTGCTGAGCAAGACTCTATAGTTTCTGAAATATGCGGTTAGACCAATCAAAATGGACTGTGCCAACATGACCAATTTGAGCTAATCTGGCCTCTCAAAAAGGAAGGGTAAACTTTTGAGATGTTCTAAGAAAAAAAGTGATGCTGCAATGTACAGTATGTTACTTTGTGTGGATATAAACCTATTGTAAAAAAAGGTCAAATTAAATAATAAGGTCACATTAATAGGTGCTTCAACAAATTCAACTATTCTTAAACTATTCCCAATTTTGACTTTAAAACAACCCATTACCACTTAAAGCTGTTGTTACACATTTAGGGACTAATTTACCAAACAGGACAAATTCCAACCCAGGCTCATTCTGAAAACATACCCCTATATACAATTCTGGAAAGAACCAAATACATCCCAGGAGGTACGTTTTTTTGCAGTTTTTGTTTTCACAAATCCACCAGAGGCCACTGTGTACGCTTTTTGAGATCTCAAATTTCTCTCGCGAGTGCCATTAGCGCCTGCTGTTCTCACGTAAATCCACCAGAGGCCGCTGTCGACTGACTGACTGACTGACTGACTGACTGCTCGTCTGACCCACCCTCCTCCTTCCCTAAACCCAACTGACAGTTTTCAAAAGCACCGATTGACCCCCCCACCCACTTCCCTAAACCCAACCGATAGTGTTTTCAAAAGCAATCCAGAAAAAGAAAAGCCCTCGCCTCAGTTTTTTTTCATGTTTTCAGATTTTACCACACTCTCACCCTGTTATTTACTTGTTTATTTTATCTTTGCCGGACTCGAACCCTGTCGTTGCAGTCAACTCCGCTCCACGTCACAAGTCCACCGACATACGAGGTGAGCCAGTGGACAAACTGGTAACAGTGGAAAAGCCGTCCATACGGAGGTAAGTGGTCAGCTGGTAAGCGTAAAAAGGAACAACGTCATACCGCCCAAAAGCATTTGTTTTAAAGATGAAATGCAGCCATACGTACCTCTGGCTACATAATTCGCTCTCTCCAGAAATGTAAATAGGGCTATGTTTTCAGAATAAGCCTGTTAGGTTGTAATCAAGCAGAGCCAATAATCAAGTGCAGGTAAGATACTTATAACACAGGAGCAAATTTGGTTAAGACAAGTTTTTGGACTTAGTACATGATGTAACTAAAAAAACGACAAGTTTTAAATAGGAAAATTATCATTTTTTTGAGCGAGATTCTAATGGTCTAATTTGATTTAGCTTTTAGCTAAGCTAAAATTGCTCCCGCCAGTCCTGGAGATTGGCTGAATGGATTCAACATTTAGAATGGACTTATAAAATTAGCCTATTTCTGAACAAAATGGAGTGTTTCGTTAAGGCCATATCCACACAGTATTTTTGTAGATGGAGTTTTTCCTCCGTTTAAAAATAAAAAATCTCATCCACACATGCACGGCACATACACATAGGTCTCAAACTCGATTCCTGGAGGGCCGCAGCTCTGCACAGTTTTGCTCCAACCCTTATCAAACACAACTGATCCAACTAATCAACGTGTTCAAGACTAATAGACACTATTAAGCAGGTGTGAGTTGGAGGTGGTAGGAGCTAAACTATGCAGAGCTGACAGAAACATAACTTTACTTAAACAGAATATTCAGCGCTGCTAAAAAGCCTTCTCCCCGTGCTTGTGAAAGTGAAAATGAAAGTGAGGCGCGGACATTTACGGGTGGTCTAAAATGTAGCCTAACTATACATTTATACTCTGTATTACCAAAAAGATCATATTTTTAGGGTGATGACTTAATTAAATATGATGACAGACATTCAAAGCTTAATTTTAATATCTCAATAGAAGCATTGCATGTAAATATGTTGTGACAATATGACATCTTATATGAGAATTGTCAGAATGGCCGCTATGGTAATTCTAGTAGTTATAGAATTCTGGTAGTTTCAATGTTAAAAAAAAAAAAGTTTGTCCACATGAAAAGACAAAAGCGCCCTATGAAGTGCTGTCAAGAGCAAGCCGAAGCAACAAGTGGCAAAACACTCCTAACCATAAAGTCATGTTGGCTAATCTGAAGCCAACAATGTGATAATAATCTTCGACGACAATGGCGGCAAGATCTGTGTCACGGGAATGTTGTGATGAATGACCTGAGTAGCATTGCATTCTGATGCCACTGTTCCAAAAATAAGTGTGATAATTGTCCATGTATAAGTATACATGTCACAAGCCTCATTAGCACAATTATTAGACAGTTATTAGCACAGGCGCACATTTTGTAAGCAACTGAGATTGCGATGCATAATCTGACATCACACAAAGGAAACAAGCCAAAAACTTCAGCTACAAGACTATACAGACCCCGGCGTTTTTGAAAACATTCACCTTGAGAGTTTTAAAAAGTTTCAGTGACCCAATACTGCTTTTGCATTTGGACAAACAGCCAAACCATATAGAAAAAGCTGTGGTTTTGAAAATACCAGTGTTCATGTGGACAGGGCCTAAATAATGGCACAAATACCTGCAAACTGACTACTAGAAAGTGGAAACCTTAGTAAATCTCATAATTTAAACATTATACTCCCATAAATTTATGTCGGAAAGACAAATTCTTGCATATCCAATAAGGCCAGTTGCAAAAAAACTACGTCCACCGCTTTTCATAGCAATTGTTTTCCACCTGGTAAACAGATAAACAGTAAATCTGGCTCTTAGCATATAGTTCTGGTCATTAATGGCATGTTTAACCAATTTAACACATTGATTATTGAGAATTGTAACTAAAGCAGTATAATAACACTAATTGAGGCCTTTGACCAGGTTAAGGTGTTTGTTCGATCAGTGCATACTCAATAGTGCTTTCTAGGCTCATTGTGTGATTTGCATTTGACCTCACATTTGACATTGGTGGTGGGTCTGACTCTGTCCAATGGGGTAAATTCTTCTAGCATATATACAATTTTCTGCTTTAATTATTAATAAAAAGAGCATATATGTTTGTTTATATACACCAAGTTTGGCTTATTTTAAGCCGCTGACAGGAGCACAACTATAGCCTTATGCCTGAGGTGTTTCTTGCTGATATCTGCTGATGTATAAATCGCCTCAAGAAATAAAAACATATTTCAAAGTGTCTTGGGAGTTTATGTGCGCTCTCAAAGCCTCCCAAAACATCGTTTCTTAAAAATCCTCACATCCAACTTCATGTTTTTGTAGGATTTGCCTACCACACTTTCTTAAATCGCTGTTGCCATCTATCAAAAACACTTCACAAACTCTTTCATCATCCTTTTGACAACAGAGAGATTTTCTCTCTTAAATAAGTTTTTTAATAAAAGATTGCCGACATTTCCGTCAATCCTTAACTTTGTTATGAAGCATGAAGAGCAACCACAAATTAATAAATGACACAAAACCAATAGTGCGCAGTATTTGGAATTACAGATAACATAACATGTTCATCTGAGACCATCATGTGGTATATTTTGAATCGTTATGGACAAAAAAATATTGGACAAAACATTTCAAAACTAAGGCACAATTGGTCTACAGAGGTGTTACAGTATTCTTGAGGACACAGACTTTAATAAGAAATCCTTGCAACCTAATATTCAATGCAGGCTGTCACACTTTACCCACTTTTCCCTATGTCTGTCAAAATCCCTAAGGGAAATGTAATTGCTAGACAGCATTTACTGTCTGTCTATCTACTGACAATTTCAAAAACATCTTTCATAGCTCTTTAATTTTACTGCCGTCAAATTATGATCAAATGCATATTATGCAGATTAAGTAATCAAACTAATATCAATGTTAGAATAAGTCTTTATAATAAGATCCCAGTAATATTAATTGACTTACATTAACAAACAATGAACAATACAATACATTATTTATTATTTCATTCTTTATTCATATTTTTTATGTTAGTTAATACCAGTTCAGGGCAGCAAGATGGCTCAGTGGTTAGCACTGTCGCCTCACAGCAAGAATGTCGCTGGTTCAAGTCCCGGCTGGGCCAGTTGGCATTTCTGTGTGGAGTTTGCATGTTCTCCCCGTGTTTGCATGGGTTTCCCCTGGGTGCTCCAGTTTTCCCCACAGTCCAAAGACATGCGCTATCGGTGAATTGGATGAACTAAATTGGCCGTATTGTATGAGTGTGTGTGTGTGAATGAGTGTGTTTGAGTGTTTCCCAGTACTGGGTTGCGGCTGGAAGGGCATCCGCTGTGTAAAACATATGCTGTAATAGTTGGCGGTTCATCCTCTGAAATAGAGACTGAATAATACCAGTTCATTGTCATATTATGTTAGCATATATTAACTGGCATTGAACTTTTCTAATTTTGATAAATAGTTTGGCGAAGTAGCAGGTTGGACTGTTAAAAGTATTAAGGTATTTACACCACAGGGGGCATGATTATCTGCATTAAACAAATTGCACAAAACAAACGTGTTAAATTCCCACCGTAGCTTTAATTGTGATCCACACTGAAGGTCAGAGACTGCATAGAAGACCCAGAGGTCTTTCTGTCACAAACAAAAACATACACTGTGCCTATGCCATTTCTTGCGCTGTACTGATAATTTTTACAATTACACAGTCTAATTGAGCTGAGTGAATGCAGAACTAAATCCAAATTGGAAATCAGAATCACTGTCCCTAGAAGTGTGAGGCACAATTTAGTAAGGAGGCGATATTTCGTCCAATAATAGTTCAGCATCTGGCCTGAGCTCTGTCGCAATTGGCTGTCGGGCCGAAGCAGATGTACCAACAGCCCCAGATACACACAGCAGCTCAGTTCCATGGCATTCTGGGTAAATGGAGATAAACAGTGAGGTGATGTCTGGTGTGGTGGCCTGACACAGCACCGTGAAGCTAACAGCAGGGGAGCTGTCAACATATTAGTCCTCCCGCATCCCAGCAAGCAGCACAGCGACACAGAGTAACATCCCTCTGAGCGCACTTCTACCTGCCAGACAGTCAAATACAAACACTGGCAGGCCTGCTTAGACTGCATTTCTTGGTTTATTGCTATCACCATTGCTAATTGTTTATTCGTGGGTGTTTTTTAAATAGCAAAAACAAAATATTAATCAACTTCACAAATTAAATAACCAATAACCAAATAACCTATAGCAACCACAAATGACACTCTATGACAACAATAGAACGTGCACAGAAGACCAACAAGAAAACTAAAAACCACCCAGAAGACCTTATAACATCTATCTAAAAACTAAAGAGAACACCCAACCCAGTAAGTATTGTTTGTCTTTAAAAAAATGTCTAGTTTTTTTTGGAGAGAAATTAAACCAAAGTCTTGACTCTCTGTGGTCATTAAAAATCCCATGGTACTTCTCTTAAAAGAGTAGGAATGTAACCACAGTGTCCTTAGCCCATACCTATTATGGATTCCCAATCATCCCCATCCACTGAATTGGCTGTATCACTGTCTCTCCTCTCCACCTTAGCTGGTGTTTGGTGAGCACACTAGCACCATTGTCCATTGCATTATCCAGGTGAAGCTGCACATTGGTGGTACTGAGGAGAGACCCCCTCACAAGATTGTAAAGTGCTTTGGGTGTATGGCCATACACAATAAATGTGCTATATAAATGCACATTACTTACTTACTCCCAGGGCCATTTATATTGAAGTTGATATTTAGCCGCACCATATTGGTGTTTCATAACATCTAGTTTTTATGAGGTGGGTTGTAAGCCCAACGGTCAACCCCCAACCTGGAGGACCAGGACAAACACACACATACACTACGGACAATTTAGCTTACCCAATTCATTCATTCATTCATTTTCTTTTCGGCTTAGTCCCTTTATTAATCTGGGGTCGCCACAGCGGGATAAACCGCCAACTTATCCAGCATATGTTTTACGCAGCGGATGCCCTTCCAGCTGCAACCCATCACTGGGAAACATTCATACACACTCATTCACACACATACACTACGGACAATTTTAGCTTACCCAATTCACCTATACCGCATGTCTTTGGACTTGTGGGGGAAACCGGAGCACCCGGAGGAAACCCACGCGAACACGGGGAGAACATGCAAACTCCACACAGAAATGCCAACTGACCCAGCCGAGGCTCGAACCAGTGACCTTCTTGCTGTGAGGTGAACGTGCTACCCACTGCGCCACCGCGTCGCCCCTTACCCAATTCACCTACAGCAAATGTCTTTGGACAGTGGGGGAAACCGTAGCACCCGGAGGAAACCCACGCAAGCACGGGGAGAACATGCAAACTCCACAAAGAAATGCCAACTGACCCAGCCAGGGCTCGAACCAGTGATCTTCTTGCTGTGAGGTGACATCGCTACCCACTGCGCCACCGTGTCGCCCATATAAATGCACATTACATTACATAAACATATTTTAGCTAAATTTGGTCTGTCAGGAAAAACCTAATAGACCTCTAAGAATATTCATCAAATACCTAGAAATGAATTCCATCTAATCGGAATAATGACTAGTCTAGTTTTGATATATTCCTAGACAATTTTCATTGACAGCCCAAATTTAGCAACCATTTACTAACCACCCAAAACACCCCAGCAACCACCAAAATATTCTACCAATCACCTAGAAAAGAGAATACCCAGTCAACTACCTAGAAACTGAAAACACCAAGCAACCACTAAGTGACCACACAGTATAGGCATAGTCATGAGACGATAACTGGTTTCAAGGTTTACCGCTGTTTGTTAAAATTCTGTTATATCGTTGCTACAGCAGAAAAGGACCCTCAAAATCAAAAGCTACTGGTCACAGCCCACAATTCAGGAAACATTTGAAAAACAAATTGCTTATAAACCAACATCCAAACGTGCTATGGACCTGAACAGTGCAGTGGCTTACTTTATATCCCAAGAAAAGAAAGATATCCAAAGATGCCTTTTCAAGTTGTAAAGGAATCTGTGTTTTTGAAACTAGTACAGTTAGCAGAAGTCAATGATTTATTTGAATTATTTAGCCTGTCATGTTTACTGATCCAAACAGATTACATGTTTTTATCCAAGGTTATCATACCATCAGAATCTTATACTGGCCCACGCCTACCACACAGACTAGGATTTACATGAGAACGAGGAAACAATGGTGTTTGAGACTCACGGTATGACCCTTGTTATTCGACTATGCATAAGTATACCCCGATTTTCTTTATAGGGCACCTTTAAAGTGCTTGTAAATTATTACAGCCCAGATCAATGTTTTGTGGCAAGTACAGTAGCTGTGTAATAAGCACAAAAATGTACATCCATAATGTACAAATATATTAAAAAAAAAAAAAATTTCCATTGGTTACCAATCATTCAGAACACTCCAATGGAATGGAGTCTTGTGAAAAACCTGAAGTAAACATTTCAACATTTAGCTGAACATTACTGTTTACTAGACAAATGTCTCATCATAAACATCTTCATGGAAAGCATGTGTCTGGTTCTGCTGTCACCCTGTCAAAAGGTTAATTGGTCCTGCAAAACGCAATAAACCTTTAATGACCTGTTTCAGTTTACAAGCCCACCCCATAACAGACATTTAAAGGGTTAAAGTCCCAAGGGTGAATCTGATTATACCAGTTTTTACCCCCTCTTATGAATGATTCATATTTTATGATAATGAGCTATAAATAGGAAAAATAAAATCTGAAAGCATTTGATGTTGCTTTCAGGGCATATAAATATATGCAGCAGATCGCCAATGATATCTTGTCCCCTGCGGCATGAAATATGTTAATCCAGGAGGCAATTTCGGACTTTCAAAGAAACTAAAAGATATAATTTTGATATCAAGAACGATTAAAAATGAATCATTTGAATACTATATTTCTATGTCTTTAGAAGAAACAATACATTGTTGACTTCCAGACATAAAATTTCCTTTGCTATTTTTTTCCCCAAAATGTTTTAACAATGACTTCATATAATTTATTTAAATCTAATGTCCACTTATTTAATTTATAACGGAAAATTAAATGTTAGATGAACTAACTAAATTAACTGAAATGGCTGACTTGTTGAGAATATCGAATCATCAATCCACAAAATGAATCAGAGACAGCAAACAAGAGACAGCAGCTAATAATAAATAATGTGTCTGAATTAACATAATTGAGAAAACACAACAGAGATTCTACTCTGAATTGTTCACATTCTCATCATTGTTTTTTTAATAAGAACACATTCTACCAAAATAGACCCCATGTATAATCTTTAATTTAATTTTCTCCAAATATTTTAAAACTATAGTAATAGAAATTAAGTAATATCAGCTATAATTAAATAACATTAAAATATAAATACAATGTTAGTTCAAGACGATGGAGAAAATTAACAGTAAATGTTATGTTTGGGTGAATTATCCCTTTATGTAACTTAAACAGTTATTGTATAGTTGTTGAAGTTGCTGCCATTTCATATTTCTAAATGTTGTCATGATAGTCAAATGGAAAGTTTAAGTCCATTTTACCTAGACATTGTTTTCCAAATTCAGTTTATGTTGTAAAGCTCTCCTTGATATAACAGTAGAAGCACATTGAGTAGCTCCTCCCCTTTTTAAAAAGTAGCCAATAGTGTCTTGTTTATATTACAGTCCGGCCAAAAACACTGAGCTTGTTAAAGCCACATTTGACAGCTTTTGACAGTCCACGGTCCAAAAATTCTAAGTCTGTTTAAGTGTTTGTTGCTAAAATCCTAAAAAAAAGACAGCGTTTTGGTTTGCGTCGACTTGAGCATATGATACACTCTGTACCACTGTTTCTGGACCAGAGCAGATTGTGTGCAATCTTCCTGCAATTGCATGATATTAATGTTGTAAAACAGACTTCATTCACCACAATTGAAAGCATATTAACACTGAATAGGTTTATATATTGACAGCTTATTTACACTGAACAGGTTCATATATATTTATATAACACATTGTATATATTAAAATTTACCATATAGAAATTGTGTGAATACATGATCGATTTCAGCCACAGCTTCAGTGTCTGTTTATAGTAAAAGGGGCAGGACACAGCACACAGATTCTAAAAAGTATTTGATTGGACGATAGAAAATTGAAAAGCAGAAGTGCAGAATGATGTCATCAAATCATCTATAAATGAAAGGGTGCAAGATTTTAATGCACAGATCTTCTAAATGCTTGTTTGTCATTGTTTTGGAGCATATGCTAATAATGCTTAATCCGCTTGTTAAGTCATGATGTATGAGATACTGTTTCCAGGTCCAAGCCGCTACTCATTTGAATTGAGAAAATATTAGTTTATGACCACTTTTTAGTCATATCACACAATAAAGTGAATTTTATATAAAATCATGGTGTACACAACAGTCTCTGGACTTGCTGCATCACAGACACCAATATTTTAACAATTTATAAAAAGTTAATCACTTTTTGGCCATCTGATATTAGGCATGGATATATATATATATATTGCGATTATGATTTTCGAAAGTAATACATCGCTTTGAAAACGCTTATTATTACCATTTGATGAGCCTCCCCATACAGTTTGAAATGGCGCTTGGACCCGGAAGCCGCTTCGTGTGACATCACACTTAACAAGCAGATAGACATTCTTAACATATTCATAATAAAAGCCAAAAATCTTTTCTTTTCCAATTCCACACCTTGGTTAACTTCAACTTCAACTTCAACCAGGAACAGTATACCCTCAAATTCAAGGACACATATCAAGTTAGATTAAGCTTACCATGTTACCCTGTAAGATACATGGTTACAGTTTTCATGTGTCAAACACAAGCATGCAAAAAACAGTAGTTTATTTGTTTATCATATATTTTTGGCCATATGACAGAAATCGGATATACTATTTGTTGTATTTTGCATAGAAGTGAAGAATATTTGTTATCCTATATTGTATTGTATTCTAAAATGATCTGATGTTGCCTTTTGCAGGGATTACCTTTAGACTTTTAGCTGAAATTTTAAAGAGCTTAGGCTCATGTACCCAAAAGTTCAAGGTTTGTGTAAAATGACATGTGTACAGTATGTGTGAATGTCATGGCAAAGTACAAAACAAAGTAACTCAAGTAGGAAACAACATACTGTAAAGCGTAATTGCAGGTAACTAATGTAAATTAAAGGGGACCTATTATGCCCCTTTTTACGAAACGTAAAAATAAGTCTGCCTAGAGTAAGATAAGTCTGCCTAAATAAGATTTTCCTAGAGTGTGTATGTGAAGTTTCAGCTCAAAATACTGCACAAATCATGTTTTATAACACTTTGATATGCCCCTTTTAGGCTTTGATCCTAATTGTACCATTTTGGTGAGTCGCTTTCAAAAATGAGATTGTGCTCTTTTCAAAAGAGGGCGGAGCTACAAATGCCTATGTGTCAGCATAGTGGCAGATTCAAAAACAAGACTAACGTCCTATGCTAATGAGAGAGATCGTCAAAGGGCTTTTCTCCTCTGATGAAATGTACAAAGGGACAATGTCAATCAAAGTGTTTCTGCAGGCTGTTTTTATCAAGTGATAATAATATAAAGTGATTATAAAAAAATAAAATTAATAAATTGTTACCATTAGAAGCAGGTTTTATTCACAAACTGTTGCCACACAACTGTGTTTAAAGTGATTTTTGCATAATAAGTCCCCTTTAAGCAAGCTTGTGTGTGTTTGCATAGGGGACGACATGTTGGTGAAATAACACATTAGTGGAGCAGAGTGAATAATATGAAATTTTCCCAGAAAACATCTTTAACAGAATAAATTCAAGCACTTCCAAGGACCTGCATCTGTGCATGTTTATTATCAAAAAATTTACAGGGCCTTGAATTTAATTTTTTTTATTTCATCATATTCACAAACTTTCAAGGACCCGTGGGAACCATATTTATTTCATCAAGGCGTTAATGTTTCAATTATATGTAAAGAACTGTAGAAGAAGATTTCACCCAAACTGCGAAGAGGCCCCCAGTCGTGAGACAACAGATGGCAAGAAAGAATGTGAAAAATGTGGAAAGAAACCCTCTACTGATTCAAACTGCCTCATTTCAAAATAACACAGATACAGAGAATCCCAAGGATTGTATAAGCCAAAATTTGCCAGAGATAACAATTATGTCATCATTTACGTTTTGTTTTCCTCTGTGGAACATACAGACAGTATTTTGAATATTTTACAGGTTGTTCTTACACATGAAACTAAATTGAATGGAGAATAATATGTCTAGCCTTACAAGGGGCGTAAAGATATCATAAAACTGACTTTCATTGTAATTACTGTAACGAATTACTTTAATTAAGACTTTAATTATTATTTAATTATAATAATTTGTGATAATTAATGCAGACTGCTTCTGTGAACCGAATCATTTGACTCATTAAAAGCATCTGACTCAACAGAACAATTAGTTCACACATCAGACATGCTAATTTCAATATTGCATTAGTTTAATTTTAGGCAAATCATTAATTGAGAATAGCATAATTACACAAATAAATATAGGAAATGTTAACTCGCAACATTAATTTTCCTTCAGCTTAGTCCCTCATTTATCAGGGGTCGCCACAGCGGAATGAACTGCCAAGTATTCCAGCATATGTTTTACGCAGTGGATGCCCTTCCAGCCTCAACCCAGTACTGGGAAACATACACACACACTCATACACTATCGCCGATTTAGTTCATCCAATTCACCTATACCACATGTCTTTGGAATGTAGGGAAAACCCCTGCCAACACGGGGAGAACATGCAAACTCCACACAGAAACGCCAACTGGCCCAACTGGGACTCGAACCAGCGACCTTCTTGCTGTGAGGCGACAGTGCTAATCACTGAGCCACCAACAACAGGGACGGTGCAAAATCTAATCTCACCTAAATTTCCAACACATACTTAGTTTTCCTGGATCATCAGAGCAACAGCATTACTCAAGAACATACCCAGTAGGTACAAACGAGTGTATCACAGGAAAGGTCGCACTCGTTACAGCTTGCTAATTTTACCTCTTGACGCACACTCTTGACATGCTGACAATGGCAGGAACGGAGGCTGCAGGAGGAAGGATGTGTTGTGGTGTATTTTGTGCATTGTGAGGGGCTTCCTAACACTCTACGTTTAAGGAGCTGAAGGACGCAGCTGCAGATTTAAGAATGTGTGTGTTAAAAAAACAGAAGGAGGCGCTGAGGGATAACCACCAAAGATCGATCAAAACAAACAGGAAATAAAAAGCTGAAGGAGTAGTGCTCGCCAACCTGACTCCACCAAGTAGGACATGTTCCTGGATTAACATCTATGTTGATCCTGGAACAACATTCCAATCAGCCAATCAGAATTAAGGGATAAGTTTACAGTTTATGTTAAGTTTAGACTTACGGTTAGGTTTATGCACTTCTACATGATTGTTATCCAGCTATTATTCCCCTCTGATTTTGGGAATAATTTACAGTTAGGTTGGGTTTAGGGGTAGGGAATAGGTATGGATTGCATTTTCAAACAAAAATGATGTTCCAGGATCAACATAGATGTTAATCCAGGATCGCATGATACTTGGCAAAATCATGACGTGCGAAACCAATAGGCTTTTTGCACTAGAAATAATGAACCTTGGGTCATTCTAAATCTAGATAAATGGATAATCTTCATGTTTCACACTGTCGTAACTTATCTAATGTTAAAAATGTATAGCTGATGGTACAATCCTAAACCCATGGTAAATGTCTTTCTTTGCTGTGCCACTTTTATTGATTGGATGAATGCAGCACGCATCTTGTTTATATTTTGTAGTGAATTCAGTTGTCGTTTACGGCCATTTGGCGATTTCAGTCATCATACATTCATCTCTCATTAGTAGCAATGTTTCCATCTACCTGCTTTTATGTGCATTTTGCTTCAACATTTCTTACTTGGAAACGCCAAGATGGACATAAATTGTGAAAATGCCAGAATAGTTGGTGGTTCATTCTGCTGTGGCGACCCCTGATAATCAGGGACTAAGCCGAAGGAAAATGAATAAATGAATGAATCCGAGCAGCTTTGTTTTGACAAATTTGTGTTGCTCACTAATAGCAGGGTTTCTATTGGAATGACTAGACATCGTCTGCGAAATGTACAAAGCAACAGTAAATATGAGCACATATTTCACTAACCTGGAGTTAAAAAAAGGTTTAAAACAACAATAAACCAGTGTTAAGTGCAGTGTGGAAAAACCCTTAAGTGCATTTTTTATCATCTATTACAACATGCTATCTTCCTGTAACCCAAAGTTATTTCAGTACTGTAAAACATTGCAATATATGTGTGCATGTCACTGTCCTTGATGCCAGTCATGACCTTTCCCTGTACAAACACTGGTAGATACATTATGGCCATGACATTTCAGTGTAGAGCAGGCTGCGCGGGCAACTTTATTAGATAACAGAACTGTACAGTACAGCCACGGCAGCTGCTGAATCAGGTCCTCCGAGGATGGGGTAAATTTGACCCCTGTGAGACGTAATAAAAGGGCACGTGATTCATATCAGTGCTTATTACTATGTGTGTGTGCATGTATGTGTGTGTAGAGAGAGAGAGAGAGAGAGAGAGAGAGAGACAGAGACAGAGAGAGAGAGACAGAGAGAGAGAGAGAGAGAGAGAGAGAGAGAGAGAGAGAGAGAGA
>CAIGQV010019124.1:1904384-1936456 GCA_903798115.1 Danio jaintianensis | reverse complement strand
AGAGAGAGAGAGAGAGAGAGAGAGAGAGAGAGAGAGAGAGAGAGATACCCCTGCTTGTGCCATTGAGAAGTGTATGAATATTTCTTATTAGCAGGATTATTAAAGCTTGGATCTGTGGGGAGTTTTAGCTCTATAACTGGTCTTAGTGTTATTAGGTCAGCTATAACAGAGCGTTTAGAAAGAGGGTTTAGAAAGAGGGTTCACCATCAATCAAGTTAGCTAAGTAATTTAGTCAAAAGAGCAACAGCCATGTTTTAATATAGCATTTAATATATAAAACTGTAATATTTAACATTGCAGTAAAGTCTCTGGAGCAAGAAGATTGCGACCAAATATTGCCATTAGATATACAAAAGCAAATATATTTCACAATTAACCACTACACTGTAAAAACAATTGATGACAAAAAGTTAAGACAACAAATATTTTTATGTTGCTTCAACTTATTTTAATAAGTTAATTAGGTTTCAACTACATTTTCAAGTTCAACTTAATATTTTTAGTCTGTTTGACTGATGTAAGTTGAGAAGACTAGAAAAGTTCATTTGATCCAACTAAAACATTTAAGGCAGCAAGAATTTTTTTACAGTGTAAAGACATACATCAGATTCCAAAATAAGTGTCCG
Source organism: Danio jaintianensis (assembly GCA_903798115.1). NCBI lineage: Eukaryota > Metazoa > Chordata > Actinopteri > Cypriniformes > Danionidae > Danio > Danio jaintianensis. The sequence goes on along the minus strand of CAIGQV010019124.1, from coordinate 1,935,830 downwards.
CGTGAAGGGCGCTCTCTACTTTTAAACATCAAATACAGATTAAACCATTATTAATGCGCTTTAATGGATCCTTGTGAATAAACAGTATTTTATTTTTAATGTAAATGTCAGTTCCAAAGGCCAAACACGTCTATCAGCAAAAAATATATTTACATAAACGAGAATCATTTAATAACAGCCAGAAGTAATGGACTGCGATTGAAACTGCAAAAAAGTACAAGGAAATGTCTACATTTAATTGACATTTAATTGACAGAAGACATTGTTATTATGCAAAACAAATGAATTACCTTCTGAATGCAGTAAAATGAAGTTCAATTAAAAACTCAGTATTTAATTAAAACTTCTTTAAAGCTTCGACTCAAGGATTAAAATGAACAGATAAAGCTTCAGTCAGTGCACTCGTTTCAGAAGAACAACTTTCTGTATTGTTAGCAAGTCTTGCTGACTAACCCACATTAACCCCGACATAACCCTCAAACTGCCAGCCTCAACAGAACATAAATCACAAGCACAGCATCTGTGCTTCCTAAAAATCCCAAAGTAAACCCTTAATGATCCTTTAATTCTTTGTAATTTTGCTTAATTATACCGAAATAAAAATAATACATGACATGGCATGAGGCCCCAAACCCTCATTATGACATCATCACGTCTGTGTCCTAAAACAAAGCCACACTTTAAAGACTTTGTGGGCTCTGATTTGTGTCTTTATAGTCTCGATAGCTGTTATTAAAAAGCTTTAGCGTGGATTAATGTCAGATCCACGATATTAATCTGACACCTTTGCCAGATGCTTATCGCACAAATAATGAAGCAATCAATACAACCACTCAGCCCGTTAATTATCTGATGCTAGCCTGGTCACTTGGGATGCTATTTAACCAAATAAAATGTATGGTGGGGGAGGGTTGTGTTTATGTGTTTTCGTGTGTATGCATACGGGCTTCAACAAAGACAGACGTTTAATCACACAAAAGACGGAGACTCTGGCAGACCCTCATCAGTCATAGCTGAATTAATGAATAAGGCAAACAGTGACAGAGCGTGGAGTGGCACGCTATGCTAGCGTAGCTTTAGCTCATGCATTATCATATTGTAGAACTAATGTTTATTAATGGGATTGAATTTGCCAAAGATATTAGTAACCTACGGAAACCACGAGGATTTTAACACCAGTTATGTAGCATCAGGTGAATGTAGGGTGACCACATTTGAATTACAAGACAAACACTGTTCAATATACTTAACTAACAAGTTAACTACAAATAATTAGGATTAATCTAAGTGAAATCATGATTTAGCAAAAAAAATCAGTAGTAAATTTCCTTTCGAAGGCCAGAGAGCGCTCTCACACTGAAAATCCAAATACGCGTAGAAGAAAACCTGGAAATCCCTATGCACTTGTTAAGTCTGACATCACCTGATGCAGATTCCGGAGTCATGATAAATGAACAGTGCATTCCAAATGGGACATATTGCCCTCGGAAGGGCACTTCGGAGTGAAAACACACATTACTGCCATATTGAAGTGATGCTACAATCCAAACCAAAGTGGTCAAAACTAGCTACTTTGAAGTGCCCTTCGGAATGAAAGATTTTGAAGGGTAAAACTGATGGACACTATAGGCACCCATGATCCTTTGCACAGAGAAGTTGTTTGTGTCATAGAATGACAACCTGAGGCACTGAGTTTGACTTAAAGTACAAATTAAATCAAACCTAACCATATGATTTTGTTAGCTCGCATTGCTAGTTTTGTTGTGAACAATTCATCTGTGCATGTCATTAAGAACAAGAAAAAAAGTTTGCCCATGTAATCTAAAATAAAAATCTGAAAATGCACTTCCTGTTTGTTTTCAGTTAAATTTTAAGATTGTGTCTGTCTGAGGTATTGGGCGTGGCTAACATACTTAACCACGCCCCTCCAACTGTCAGTTTTGACAAAAAACAGAAATGGTGAGGAGGAGGTGTCTGTTAGGTTGTAATAACTCTCCTGAAACGTTTTTCTCGATCTTTATGAATGAAATTCCTACTTTACTATATCCAATCAGCTCGCAGAAAAAAAACACAAGTAACGCCCACTGTTTTCTCATTTATTATTCCGTTTCAGTAGGAACTGCGTCACAATTTTAATGAATGGAGCTTCTGATTCATGCAGACTTTAAAAACATGTTTTTTCAATTAGCCTGATGTATAACACTTGCACCTTGAAGTGCAATGAAATGGAATATTTTTCTGCTAATGAGTAAGTAAAAAACTTTTTTACATATTTTATTAGTTTGAAGGTTGTTTAATATAGAACGTCTCTCTACAACTTGAATAATTCGAATACTCTTTCCACCAAAGGCAAATTTACTCTTATGACTTTATGCTGGGACATTACTGAGGTGAATTATGGCCTATTACACGGAGGAAGAATTTGTTGTCTGATATGACAGATTGCAGCAGAGTGGGGCGCGCAGAGCAAAATCAGCCAGAGAAAAACTCTGCCAGACAGAATGAATGTCAATGGCTTTGCACAGCTCTGTTTATGGCTGGTCTAGTTAAATGTCAAAAGCTTTACCCTAGAGAGCCTGTCCTCACTCTGGTACTGGCACTGAATTTGTAGGCACCTCACTTCTGCTCTCTCTGTCTGTGTTTTATAACGGATGTTTCACATCCCATCCAATTTTGCAAGACCTCAGTTTATATCTACCTCATATTATACCTTAAGTCTTAAGTGCTTCAGTTTCAGTTAAGTTCTAAACAGCCACTCTTTTTATGGCCAACCATATTCATCTATTATCATTATTTTATTCAATCTTAAACAGGTTTTTCTGCTTTTTGGGGTATTTGGGAATGAGAAATACATTTAAAGGTGATGATACATGGGGAAACTTTTAGAGCAACGTTGGGGAATGGTGCCGGGCAACCAGGTGAGACATGGGGCAACTAATTAGGGCAACCAGATCCAGATACAATTTTGTTGGCGATTTTTAATAGCAAAGTAGCCTAGTAACATGGCTTTGCAACATTGCTCAAAAATGTATCCCCATCCATCATCACCTTAAGAGTACATTTATACAACAACCTTGTACTAATAGAGAAAAGTTTTATTTTTGCTTTTCTGAAAATTTCAGACTACAGCATGATTCCCGTTTATACGGATTTGAAGAAACAACTGAAAACACTGTATCATGTGTGCCAGGCCAATAGTTGATGATGTCCCTCAAGGTCATGATACACGAGGCAAAATTAAGAGTAATGTCTCTGGGCAACTTTGGGCAATGTTACCATCTATGGGAAACCATGTTAGACACAGGGTATCTAATTACGGCAATTGGATCCAGATACAATTTTGTTGCCCATTTTCAACAGAAATGTAGCCTAGCAACATGGCTTTGTAACATTGCTAAATAGTTTCCCAGGAAAAGGAGTATGAACGTATATTATTTCGGTAAGTTGTCATGTGTCAATACAAAACAGTTGTCCAATTTAAAGGTGCTGTAAGGAATTCACTGTAGCTTCCTTGTATAGTTTTGTGTATGTCTAAAATGTTGATGTGTTTGTTTTGTGTTTGTTTGCATGTTCTCCCCATGTTCGTGTGGGTTTCCTCCGGGTGCTCCAGTTTCCCCCACATACCAAAGACATGCGCTATAGGTTAATTGGATAAAACTAAATTGGCCGTAGTGTGTGGGTGTGTGTATGAATGAGAGTGTATGTGTTTCCCAGCACTGGGGGTTCATGATTTAGTGGCATTCGCTGTATAAAAAATATGCCAGAGTAATTGGTGGTTCATTCCGCTGTGGCGACCCCTGATAAATCAGGGACTAAGCTGAAGGAAAGTGAGTAAGTGAGTGTTTTGTGCTTCCTTGTTGTAAATTAGATTTATTATTAGTAGTAGTATTTGTTAAGAATTTTTGTGTTTCGCTTGTGCTATGATAAATAGACATCCACTCTTGCATTCAGCAAGTGAAAGTTGTTCAGGAACCTTAAACCTTACGATCTGGGCTCGGACAAGCTGCTGGGAACAGACGGTAAAGATTAATTTTTAAGTAGTTGCCCTGTGTCTCACCTGTTTGCCTATTGATGGCTACAGTGCCAAGAGTTGCTGGGCAACTCTAAACTAAAAGTTGCCCCTTGTATCATCACCTTCAGTGTTTAACACAGTCTGCCACTGTTTGGTTGTTCAAAACAACAACATTTCTCAAGCATACCTACAGATTGATTACCATCGTCACACAATTGAATCCATGCTGTTTAAACAGAGATGATTATGGCATTGTTTTCGAAACTCCAAAACACTCATGTGAAAATGGTGTTGTGTTAACATCCCCAAAGAAATATGAAGACTTAAAGTTAATAAATAAACCAATATTGATGATGAACATGACATTTTAGCTAGTTTACTTTTTTTCTTTAGCTAAAGTTGTTCCAAAGGTAATCAAAAACCAACAGAAATGGCTTATTCAGAGAGAGAGACCCTAACAAGCTACATGCAAAGTGCAAACCTCTAAAAATGTCAAACTGTCAAAATCAAATTCAGCAATAAATGACTCAATTCCACCTAAAATAAACATAGATTCAGCCATTTGCAGCTCTTATTGATAGTTCCTTATCTGCAGTGTGTTGGCACTGACAAGGCAATTTCTGCAAAGGCTTTAAGCTGTTTTACGACTCTTCCTAAACCAAAAGGAAATGCTAAGTCATCTCTTTTCTTTAGAGGGAGTCTCCATTCAGGAGAGCTGAGGCGTTAGCATAGGCTGAGCTCCAAAACACATGAGATCTTGAAATGTATGAACTGAGGGGAACATAACAAGGGAAATGTAGCTTAAACTCATATTTATAATTCATAGCACTAAGAAACCTGAGAAACTTTTAACATGGAGCCCATGGCTTTTGCGAAATCATTAGTTGCATATATGTGTATGTGAGAATTGTGTGCAGGTCATAATTCAGCGTGAATCAGTGTATCTCCCCAGTCATAGCTTTACACTGAGCTGCCAATGCATTTTTTAAAACAGGCTCACTGGAAATATGTTCTTCAGCCTACATTTTTGTGAAACCGATAAAAAAAAAAAGCATACTTAAAAACATAAAGTTTGACTGCAGCTTCTAGATAAAATGAAGGGTACGAGGCAGTTTGATGCTGTTCCTTTTCACACTAATGATATTTACAGGGATAGATTATTGACAAATAAAGGATTGTTTTTGTGCAGTTCTTTGCATAACACCAAATATAGACCACAGAACAACTTAACGGTGTCTATGATTTGTAATTGGATAAGTTTGCCTCACATGTCTATCTCGATATAGACAACATTTGACATGGTCAGTTTGCTCGGTAGGTCACTTTGTACACAAAATAGGTTATGTGAAATCAAGGTAAAGCTATGTGGTCACAGTGCACTTTTCTTTGATGTTTGCTTTCGAAAACGAGTTTTGTAAAGGGTTTATGTCAGTCGTTTGTTAGGTGATGTGTACGATAAGCCATGGATTCACATTCTCATGGATGTGTACAAAAAAAATGTATATATGAAATATATTTTAATTCAGTGTTCCCCAACCCTGTTCCTGGAGGCACACCAACAGTACGTATTTTGGATGTCTCCCTTATCTGACACATTCATTTCCATTTTTTTGGAGTCTCTATGTTCTGATGAATTGATTCAGGTGTGTTTGATTGAAGAGTTTGAAAATGTTTGAAAACCAAAATTTGCTTAGTGTGCGTTTAACGTGCATTCATTCATTCATTTTCCTTCAGCTTAGTCTCTGATTATCAGAGGTCGCCACAGCGGAACCGCCAACTATTTCAGCATATGTTTTACGCAGCGGATGCCCTTCCAGCCACAACCCAGTACTGGGAAACACCCATACACTCTCGCATTCACACACATGCACTCATACACTACGGCCAATTTAGGTCATCCAATTTACCTATAGCGCATGTCTTTGGACTGTGGAAACCGGAGCATCCAGAGGAAACCCACGCGAACACGGGGAGAACATGCAAACTCCACATAGAAATGCCAACTGGCCCAGCCAGGACTCGAACCAGCGACCTTCTTGCTGTGAGGTGACAGTGCTAACCACTGAGCCACCATTCCATCCTTAACGTGCATTCAAATGGCTTTATTGCAACCAATTATGTTTGGATTTTATCAAGACACTTACTTCTTTTTTGTAACATTCTTCTTCACTTTCAGAAGAATCCCATGTTACCTGTCATACACTCTAAAAAATGGTACTAAACAACACTAAAATTGTTTTTTTGGCGCTTAATCATACGGGATCTATTTTAAGTGCTCCATAGTACCTATAGCTTTAAATATTGTGCTATGTAAAACGTTACCCACACCAAAGATGATTTAAAGAACCAATACTGGTGCTAGATAGCACTTAAATTGGTTCCCCTATATTACAAGACAAAAAAAACAAACACCTTGTTTATGTGTAGCATGGAACCAAGCTAATGTAAAGGATATGGATGCCAAATATAATTTTGACGGTAATCTGTAGCCTTTAAATTTTGTATCTCAAAGCGATTTACATGCATGTAAAAAGTATAGAGGTAAAAGACACATACATACATTTTAGTATAAATTTTTTTGTATACGTTTTGGTCTGTTCCCCATAACAATATTACCAATAGGTGGAGAGTGAGTGGACTTGTTTGGCTGCTGGAACACATTCGAAAGCATGAGTGTTCACGACAGGCTGCTTCACAGTGAATCACATCCCTCAACAATGACATTTGTATTGAACTGAACTGAATCATCACTGAACTCTCTAGAACAATATCGGCATTCTGTGAAACTGAATGTGCTTTATGAATTGAACTTGTTTCACAACAGATTTTCAGTTATTGTCTGTGTTCCCTGTAAAGCTGCTTTCACACATTTTGCATTGCATAAAGTGCTATAGAAATAAAAATGACTTGACATATATAGTAGTTAACATCTGAAGTGGTTCAAAACCTTTCATCAACATTGTCCTAAAACTATTAAACCACACCCATTCTTGCCTTAGGACAATTTCGAAAAATATTTTGATCAAATGTTGACTACCACATATGAACGCAATGACACCAAATGTATTTATGACTACCTGTGGAAATGATTATAAGTTAAGCTCAAGATGTTTTGTACCCTGACTTGTTTTCAACTGTATTTAGCATTGTCCACTTGTGATCAAATCTGACAAAAAACAGGGTTTAAGAAAAATCATATACGTGTGAACTGACTCAAAACAGCTGTGATTCAAACCACTAAAAATACAGCACTCTTTAAAGCTCATCATAAGTGTTTCACTGTATCCATGGTGATGCAGTTAGTACAGACAGATCTGCTCACACATGAACGTACACAGTTTCTCATTCCCGCTGTGGAAGTGTTATTTATTATAGTCAGCGGCCCTGCATATGGAAATTCATTTTCTCACCTGACGTTCCTCTATCTTTCTTATTCAATATTAATGTCATCTCACATTACCAGCCAGGTTTACCATACCCAAGAAAGAGAAGGCTACACTCATAATCAGGCACCAGCATATTCACAAACAGAATAAAAAAATATGTAGGAGTCCAAATAAACACGAATAAGCAAAATATGTCAAAATACAACAGATTTTGAAGAAAACCAAGGTTCAGGCCAACATACTATCAACATTAAAAATGCTATAGATAAGGGAGATAAGCAAAATCTCTGTTATCCACATTCTTTACTTAAATCATATGTGTTCAAGGGAAAAGAAACTCAATTAGGTCAAATGGATCAACGTAAGGTTGAATAGATGATGATTGATTCCCTTTAATGTTAGCATGAACGCTAGTTGCAATTGATTTTTTTCCACTATTATAACATATTTTCTAGTCAAGCAGCTTCATGAATAAGAAAAAAATATTAGTACGGAATGTGATCAGTCCCATAGGGAGATGACTGAATAATTGTTTGCAATTACAAATGTCAATGACATGTTGTCGGGTTATTAAAAAAAGCGCATTCTCTGAATAAACTTTCCTGTAGTAAAAAATACCCAAACAAAAAAACAATGGCTTACATCTCGGTAAAATAAAATGATCTAAAATACTATCAGCAATTTCTTCACAATTTTAAAAAGTATCAGGAGCTTTACAGTTTTTCTCAGTCGCTTTGGTGCATTTCTCACATCACTATTTACATTTGCACAACAGTTAGTTCAACCTCCACAACATTTAGTCATTTGTGCACATCATAGTAGCAGTTTCTCATTCCTTCCAACAAATTGCAAATGCTTTTGGACATGCATCATTTGCTTTCATACAACTCTCTGCTGTTTTATAACATTATCATTTGCTTATGTCATGTCAGTCAAAATTAACTATACTTGTGAATGCTGAATAGTCATTCCATATAAAACTAATAGTCCTCTTTTCATTGCTTGAGTCATTACATGCAAAAATGTTGAACTATTTGTCAAAATCTGTCAAGCAAATTTTACACATATTTTTTCCTGAAAATGTCTCCTTAATTGAACAATTTCTCTCAGGTGAATCTCAGCTTTCACTGATGAGAAGGGATGTGTGAAGCATTAGTTGCAACCAATGATAAGCCACTTCTCTACAATCACTGTCAGAGCTGAATCCCATAAACCCCCACTTTACAAGCATATATGAACATAGTGTGTACCATTTCTACAATACTGTGACACAGAAATGGAAGGTCAGCCTCGTGGAAGAGGGGTGAGGGTGAGGGTGCGGGGAGGAAGGAGAAGGGGACAAAATGGGGGAAGAGGAAGAAGAGGCCAAGTACATTGGCGGATCCCTGATGAAATAAGGGCTACACTTGTGGATCATGTTGTCAATCACGGCCTCACAATGGCTGAGGCTGGTCGAAGGGTGCAGCCAAATGTTGGGAGAACTACTGTAAATTCAATTATTCAAACATTTCGTCGGGAGAACAGGTGTGTATACTGTAAATGGACAGTAATTCAGCACTAAACAATCTGCACTGCACTACTGTCATTGTGTCATACATGAAGCTTGCAGTGGGACAATAACTTGTCACTGTACATTTTACATTTAGATGTACAGCTTTACTGCATCCCACATTTAGTGTATTGTAGTGTTACAGTAAAGACTTGCCTTATTTACTGTAATTTTACTCTTGAGACAGATACAAAGTGCTGTTATAGAGGATGACATTGTCTTTGGGAATATTGAATCTGTTTCAGTCGCTACAATTGACAGAGTGCTCCGGAGGAATGAAATGAGCATGAAACAATTGTACAATGTGCCATTTGAATGGAACAGCGACAGAGTGAAGAAGATCCGTCACCAGTATGTACAGGTAAAAAATGTATGTGTTCTATGCATATTCTACTGTAATGTTCAGTGCTGTAAACCGTTTACTTTGTGTAGTGACATGCACTACACTTACATGACAGTTCTGTGTATGTGTATTCACACTGCATACTGTACAATATGTTGTCCAAAATGCATTATGTTACACAGGAAAAGTTGTTATAGTTTTTCTCACTCCCTCTTTTGTAATAAAGCATGTACTGGAGCTGGAGGCCAGGGAACCGCTGCACACATTCATATACCTTGATGAGGCGGGTTTCAATCTGGCAAAAGGTAGAAGACGTAGATGGAATCGCATTGGACAGAGAGCAACCATTGATGTCCCAGGTCAACGAGGAGGGAATATTACTATGTGTGCAGCCATCTCAGAAAACGGCGTCCTCACCCATATCCCCCGTCTTGGTCCATACAACACACAACATCTGATGACATTTTTTAGACACTCTTTACAGGGACATAATCCCTGAGAATGAGAGAGGTCTAACTGGAGACCATCTGAGCAGGCATGTTGTTGTTTTGGATAATGTGCGTTTTCACCACTCAGATGTCGTCAGACAGTGGTTTGCAGCACATGATAGGATGCTGGTGGAATATCTCCCTCCCTACTCACCATTCCTAAATCCAATAGAGGAGTTCTTCTCTTCCTGGAGGTGGAAGGTATATGACCGGCATCCACATACCCAAATGGCCCTGCTAGCGGCCATGGATGCAGCATGTGATGACATCACAGCAGAGTCCTGCAGAGGATGGATTCGCCACTCGAGGAGATACTTTCCTCGCTGCATTGCAAGAGATGATATTCGCTGTGATGTAGATGAAAATATGTGGCCAGACAGAGAGGAACGTCTGGATGTGCATGAATGATTACTGTACAATGTATGTTGTATGTTCAGTTCCAATATGTACTGCAGTATTGTTGACAGTTGTGCACAGCTCTACCCAAATGGAGTTTATGTTTGTTGTAAATAATTTTATTTTTCTTTTGCACAATGCTGTGAAGAAATTAGAATTGCAAAGAGCATATGCAGTAAAAATGTGAAACATACATATTCAGTGTCTTGTACTCAGTTACCTCATAAATACAGTAATGTGTAACTTTACTGTATTTTTTTCCAATGCCTGTGCAAATAGTATTTATTGCTGTATTGAGCATTTTCAGGTAGTGTCACCAAGATCTGACTTTTTTGCATTGGAAAACATTTACAAAGTAAACTGTCATAATGAAAACATGACTAAGCCATTTGACTATCTTGTTCATAAACGATGGTGTCAGGACTTTTCATTTTGATGACACTGACACATTCATTGACATAAATACTTGCTTTTGAGGAATGAGCTATCCATTTTAAGCAAGTGACACGCTTTTGCAGGTTATCAACTAGGTTTTGCAGTTTGTACTAATTGTTTTGAGAAATGCATTAACTGTTGTGCAAATGTAAATAGTGTTGTGAGACACCAAAAGCACCAAAGCGACTGAGAAAAACTGTAATGGAACTAAATATGTAGATACAACATGAATGAATTGTCAACTTATTAGTTTTTACAGATTTAAGTGGATTGAACATAAAACAATTGAGTTGTCATCAAAAAAGCCTCAAGAATTAAGTTGTTTCAGCTCATTTTAAATAAGTAGTTTAAACAAACAGCAAACGTCAATTTTTGAGTGTAGATAGATAGATAGATAGATAGATAGATAGATAGATAGATAGATAGATCAACGCTATCTCACGGTAATTTGTAACTTTTTTATTTAGTGGCTAATTTGTTTGAAATTCGAACAATGAACAATCTAATTCGTACAATTTAGTATGATTGGCTTATCCCCCGATGACGGTTGGGTTTAGGGGTTGGGTGCCACGCCTCCTTTTAAAAATCATACATTTTCGAACGACTGAACGCGATAGATAGGTAGATAGATAGATGGATGGATGGATGGATGGATAAATAGATATTTGATTATTTAAAAAAATATATAAAAAGTAAATTAATAATAATTATAATAATAATGAGAAAAAAATAATAATAATAATAATACTTCTCAATAAAATTAAATGAGCTAAAATAGCTGCACAATCTGACATATCAGCAGCTAGAAAGGAACAGAATATGTGACAAAGTTAAATGCTGAGTTATGAATTTCTTTCAATCAGTCAGCCATAGTGTGAACGTGTGATAGCGAGCAAGCACCACTAATAGTCAGGATAGAAAAATAAGACCGGATAAGCACACAAAACAGAATTAGAATTTCATAAACCTTCACATTTTCAGATCTAAGACATAAACAACAGCAACATACTCTTTTGACATAACCCAAAAACAAGCCGGCGGCAGAGGTTATGTGAATTGATTAGATCTCTTTGAACAAGTTGAAAAAAAAAAAACCACAAGCACACCGGCATAAAACATAAAGCTTTTATCTCAAGCAAGCTCTCATTTACAGGGGAGTCAGAAATGGAATAAATCATACTCTGCGGCGTGGTTGCACTACAAGAGATTGTAGACGCAAATCTAAAGGTGTCAAAACTAAATCTCGAGATAAAACTCTGTGCTGCGGATACAAAAACACAGATCTGTTCTTGACTGTTCACACCTTGCTTTTACAAAAATGAATGTGTGTCTGTTTTAGGACGTTACATACTGAAATAAACTAAGCCTGAATACTTCATTCTATATGTATCATTAAGAGACATTATTTAAAGGATTAGTTCACCCAAAACTGAAAAATCTGTTATTAATTATTCATCCTCATGCTGTTCCAAGCCCCTGAGACCTTTGTTCATCTTCGAAACACAAATGAAGCTATTTTAAAAGAAATCTGAGAGCTCTCTCATCCTTCACAGATAGCAAGGGTCTTGAGACGTTCAGTGTCTAGAAAAGAAACCAAAAATATTGTCAAAACTTTCCATGTGACTTTAGTGGTTCAACTGTAATCATAGGAAGCTTCTAAAACACTTTTTTTGAGCAAAAACAAAAGTAAATACAACTTTGTTCACCTTTATCACCTTGACCTGAGGCCTGTTGCACAAAACTAGTTCATACAAACTCTGGGTTACAAAGTAAGTTTTGGGGTCGACAAATCCAAAGAAATGTAAACTGGTGAAGATCAGGGTAAGTTGTTTCACGACACTTGATATAAACGTTCTCTGTCAACTCGGGCTTTAACCCAAGGGATAATGATTAACTCTAGAGCGCGTACACATGAAAGTGTTACATGTGCCATAAACAGCCAATCACACGACATGAGAAAGTCAAGCCGCCTTTCCACTGCACACGACTGTCGTACACGACTGTCGGAATATGCTCCCATGTGGCAGTCGCACAAAATTTTCTGTTTTGTCGTGCACCATGGGAGAGAAACTGATTCTCGCGGTAGTGTCCGAAATAAAGGAGTGCAAAAGCAAGAGCCTTTATTCTGCGTGCGTTCACCATGGTTGAATGAATGAATGAATACTAGAAACTCATAACTGCTAAAAATTTTGGAGGGAATGTGAAGACAACATTACAAATAATTATATTTTTATTACTCATTTATGAATAGAAATGTTTTTTTTATTATAGACTTTTTTCTGATTCAAAAAATAACTACTATTTCTCATCTCGCGCTCACGGACCTGCTTGGACAACACTGGAATACATCACATCTGGTCGGCCGGTCGCATACCTTCTAGTTGCAGGAGTGCAGATGCAGAAAAACTAGTTCATGCTTTTATGACTTCTAGGCTGGATTACTGTAATGCTCTGTTCACTGGTTGCCCAGCATCCTCTATTAATAAACTTCAGTTAGTGCAAAATGCAGCTGCCAGAGTTCTTACCAGATCTAGAAAATATGACCATATCACCCCAATTTTATCCTCCTTACACTGGCTGCCTGTTAAGTTCTGTACTAATTATAAAATATTGCTTCTTACCTGTAAAGCTTTAAATAATCTAGCTCCTGTTTATCTAACCAACCTTCTGTCTCGCTACAATCCAACCCACTCTTTAAGATCTAAAAACTCAGGGCTTCTGGTAGTACCTAGAATAGCCAAGTCGGGTGAAGGAGGTCGAGCCTTCTTATTTATGGCTCCTAAACTCTGGAATAGCCTTCCTGATAATGTCTGAGGCTCAGACACACTCTCTCAGTTCAAAACTAGATTAAAGACCTTTAAGACCTTTACCGATCTTTTTAGTAAAGCATACACACAATGCATTGCATAACGGTATGATGCATGAGTGTGCTCCATGCAGGTGAGTGGGCTTGACAACCACCTGTAAGACACACTCCTCCTGTCTTAATGCTCCAGACATTTTGTTAGAAATACTCATATGCTTTATATGTTTGTTTCTATGTTTGTTTATATAACTACTATTTTCATTTATAGCACTTCATTTTTGCATCTCGTTTAAATACACTATGAACAGCAGCTACGCTAATTATTTTCTTTATTCTCTATTTCCACCTGGGAATACTCATCCCGAGGCCCCCAGAGATTATGCAGCACCATTGATGCATTGATGATTGATGAAATGATGCCAAGGTATCCATAATCCTGGACCAGTATCCTGAGCTGATGCTGTGGCGGTCATGGAGGAGTGGAGTGCATGAGACTGATTCCTGAAAGACCACAGTGACAGACTAGCCTTATCACCCCCGGTGACCTACTCACACCTGCAGTCCTCTACGATGGAGGTCCAGCGTTCAGCTCCACACAGGAAGTTTGGCCAAAGGAAAAATGGTCGTGCCCAACAGAGCCTGGTTTCTCTCTAGGTTTTTTTTTTCCTTCACTTCGTCAGTTGGTGAAGTTTTTTCCTCGCCACTGGCTTGCTTGGTTTGGGACTTGTGGAGCTGCGCATCGATGGATTTGCTCTTCAGTGTTTGAACTTTCAGCAGTGCACTGAACTGAACTAAACTGAACTTCAACTCTGAAATCTGGACTTTACTAGAACTTCTATGTTAAGCGGCTTTGACACAATCTACATTGTAAAAGCGCTATATAAATAAACATGAATTGAATTGAATTGAATTGAAATATTTTAAGGGATCCGCAGCTCAAATCGGATCCAAATTTACCACATACAGAGATGATCGGAACTACTCTCCATTGGAAATAATGACTTCCGGTCTGTCGCTTGTCGTCTGTCATGTGCAGTGGAAAGGTGGCTTGAGTCTGAGTAAGGGCCCATTCACACGGGTAAATGGGTGACGTCAATCGCTGGCGAACTGAATTGTGGATCCGTCAGCACTGCTTCAGCAGCATTGCTAGCTGCAGAAGTCAGGAATTTCTCAACTTTTCAAGCATCAGCCAATCAGATCGCTTTATGCAAATACCCCAGCTCACAACGCTGCTATGACGATCGCGTCAGGCCTAACTTTAGACACGCCCTCCGTCAAGCGTTGACACTAAAGCCCCATGTGAATCGGGCGTAAGTTAAAAGGCAATTATAATAAATAATTATTATATCAATGCAAATCAATTCTTTATTTTAATAACGTAAGGTTCACAAACAGCTCAAAAGAGTCATTTTTATACATTAAAGCTAATTTATATGTTAATATTTAAATGTATTAATTGACAAGTCGAAATTCATGATGAAAGTGCACCATAGAGAGCACAATAACAAATTTAACTTTAGTTAGCAAAGTTCAGATCATTTGACCCTTAACCCTGCACATGAGGGTTTGCTGATTACTCTAAAGACTTACTAGGAAAGATCAGTTAAAATGGTAAAATCTTTGTGACACGAAGGAAAAGAAATATAAAACACAAAGACGAAGAGAGCTTGAAAGGGGACCTGTGATGACCTGTGTAATTTAAACCTAGTTTCCAAAGATTAGCTTACACGGGTTTCAGTTTTTCTCTTCTGCTCATAGCTGACCTTTTCCTTCTGCTACATAAATCAAACTTGTAGAGTAGGCACAAGTAGACATGCTGATATTCAATTATTTAATATATCGTGATAATTAACATGCACTATATTGATATCGAGGGCACTTAAAAATATAGTGATTTTTTTAATTTTATTTATTTATTATTTACATTTTTAGATGGCCTGTGGTAGTGGATAGTGGTTGTACATAACAGCACCAAATGCTTTAAGACTTAATAGGCGATTTATGTTCAAACATTAATATTTTCACATTAATCTGACCTGAGATACTGAAAGTTTGTTGACTATTTATAGGCCTTTTCTTAGTTATCTTTGTACAGTAATGTTCTATTTGTTAACATCAGTTAATTTAACTAAAGGCTGTTTCTCACTGTTTATTTTTTATTATTATTTATCTAATGTTTACTAAAAAGACTTTATTATAAAGCATTACCATTTATATTGCAATATAATATACCATTCTTTTGCAATTCAATTTTTCTAACATTGCAATAAAATGTTTATTTTTGGTTATATGCAATAAAGCTATTGACCGGATTCTACAATGCGGAAGTGCGCTCATTTTTGCGATTGTTTTAGAGCTTCAGTTGCCTATGGGAGAAATGACTAGGAATAATAAACGGCAGAAAATGGTCACTACTTCCTTTACAAACAAGTGTGCTCATGACTATAAAAACAATGTAGAATAATATAATAAGGAAAACATCGGTTTGCAACATCAAGCAGCATAATGAGCTGTTCTTAAGATCTAAAAATTAATGGAAGTGAAATGGAAGTGAAAGTCTCGAAACAAAACGATTCAAATGGCTGCGCCCGCTCGTACATGAAGATACGCTACGTATCTTTGGGTTTTATTATACCTGTATAGTAACGTTTTTTTTAAGCTTAGGTCAATACCATGCTAATCGCAACAAGAATCTTTGATAATGGCAGACATCCACTCACAAGATTAAAATGTTCATAACCATGTCTGACATTAATTGCAATATAACACTATAGGGTCAGCAGCAGTATTAGACAGGTTTACTAAGTGTCAGATGCACACTGCATGCAGAGATGGTTTAAATTATGAGCTTTAATCTGATTGGCTGGCTTTGATGCTGAAAGTAGTAAAGAGCGCCATAGACGTGCATGAATAGACTGTCATGCATGTACTATAATGGATTTTTATCAATCCAGTGATGTTTTATAAACAAATTTCAGGAGAAGCACGATCAGTTTTGACAAGTCTAATTCATTATAGACAATCATTGTAGAAGTCATTATAGAAGTCATTTATATAGATATAGTCATTATAGAAGGCATTTCTCTCTTTTAATGACCTTGAGAAGGTGATCCATGCTTTTATTTAGGGAAGACTTGACTATTGCAATTCTTTGTATGTGGGTATTAGTCAAAAAGCCCTGAATATATTGCAATTAGTCCAAAATGCAGCTGCGAGACTTCTGACAGGGACTCGCAAATATGAGCACATATGCCCAGTTTTTTCCTCTCTGGGCTGGCTGACTGTTAGGTCACGGATTGATTTTAAATGATTAATTTTTGCTTTTAAATCTTTAAATGATCTGGCACCACCTTACTTATCAGACCTCCTACGTGTATATAATCCTGGTAAGTCACTAAGGTCTTCTGGTCAGTTTATTCTTTCTGTACCAAGGTCCCGGTGTGAGCGAAGTGGGGATCGGGCTTTTGCTGTTGTCGCCCCAAAACAAGCTTCCACCCCACATTAGACACGCTCCAACTCTATCTGTTTTTAAAAAGCTTCTGAAACTGCATCTTTGTTCTTTAGCATTTGAGCCTTTTTAATGTTGAGGGGTTTGCCTTATGTTTTAATTGTTATGTATGTGATGTAGGACTTATTTTAATTAGTATTAATTGTGTTCAGCACTTTGGGCAACGTTGTGTTGTAAAAAATGTGCTATATAAATAAAGTAAACTAAAACAAAAAAAACTAAAATCATTCTATTATCCAATCAGCTTAAGATCAAACCCCTATAAATAGTCAAGCACTTCCTACCTCTGTTTTCTCTCGACTTCAGCATCCCTGCACCACACCAACTCCACACTTTTAAACCCTATACCTACATAAATCGGAGGGGGGAGCATTCTGGAGCCAGGCTAGACACTGTGCTCGGACCCCTATCTCTCTCTCTATCCTGATAAGGGTAATAACACGAGTTAGGTTGTCTTTCCAAGCTCAGAGCCCTCTCTCCAGACAGCACGCAAATATCTGTCAAATATCAGTCAAATATCTGTGAGTGTGAACTCGTGAAATGGACATTAAAGGCCACGATATACTTCGAGCAGAACCGATGAAAGAGCTGATATTAAAAATAATCAGGCCAAGGATGTTTCCATGCTATTCATCATTTTCCTATTCCTATTTGCTTGAATTAAGGGTGTAACTTCCATTAAATTGTAAGCAATTAGTGAATTGTTTTATAAAAATGGGAACAATGAGGCGGCATTATTCTCCTCGCAGTTCATCCATCGAATATTAAAAGGCAACTCATTAAAATGAACAAATGACTTTTAGCAGACCATGAATAACCCCAAAAACTAGCCTTTCCACGGCAGTATTACTGACATGTTAAATATTACAGTACTGTATGAAACAGAAAGAAAAAAATACAGTCCACGGATATCCTTGTGATATGCTAAAATAACTGTGATACTATATTCATGGTGAATAAAAACTCTCATTCAGTTACAATAGATATGGATCACAAAGATATGGATTTGTCATAGTAGGGCTGCACGATATTGGAAAAAACATTGCCATATTTTCTTTTTCTGCGTTATATATTGCGATATGAATACAATTTCATCAGATGACTTGAACAGCTCTATTTGGAAAGAAATTATTCATTTAGATTGATTGGGGTGATTTTGGAATCCTGTAATAAATAGAGCAACCGAAAAAAGGTAAATAAACAGTGCTTTATAGTTTTCCGCAGAGTCAAACAGTATACAGTTACAGAAATCGAATAATGAAATGTAAATTAACACTTTATAGGCTTCAGTGTATTAATAATTCAGTAAAATTATTCTTCATAAAGTTACAAATGTACTTTTTTTGTGCCTGAATGCTTTACACTCTCTTGAAATGCCTTTGAAACACATGCAAATGATAAAGTTTGACTCTGTTATAAGTACGCTTTGCAATGACTCCACAAATCTCATGTATTATTAACTATAATCCCAACTCAACACTGCATATCCTGCGATGTGACTATTGCGGACACACACATTGCGATATTGATGCTTATACAATATATTGTGCAGCCCTATAAGATCCATATGTCATGACTTCATTGACATTACCCAGTAACACTCCAGTGTTTATATTAATATTAATTTCAATGAGTGTCCAATAAAGGGTTAGCTGGAAAAATTGCATTGTGAGCTGACTTGTATGTTCAAATTCTATTATAAAACAGTAGGCGAGGAGATCTCTCATAAAAAACATTGCATTCGAATTTTAAAGATGTTAACTGAGACATACAGTTGAAGTCAGAATTATTAGCCCTCCTGAATTATTAGCCCCCTGTATATTTTATTTCCCCAATTTTTGTTAAAAGGAAAGAAGATTTTTTTCAACACATTTCTAAACATAATAGTTTTAATGACTAATTTCTAATAACTGATTTCTTTTATCTTTGCCATGATGACAGTGCATAATATTTTACTAGATATTTTTCAAGACACCAGCTTCAAGTGACATTTAAAGGCTTAACTTAGGTTAATTAGGCAAGTAGGGGTAATTAGGCAAATCATTGTATAACTATGGTTTGTTCTGTTGTAGACAATCGGAAAAAAAAAAAACATTGCTTAAGGGGGGTAATAACATTGACCTTAAAATGATTTATAAATAAATAAGAACTTTTATTCTAGCCGAAATAAAATAAATAAACCTTTCTCCAGAAGAAAAAAATATTTCAATGTTTCAAAAAATTTCAGTGGATTAACTTCCATGGATTAATTATTGATATTAAGAATAACAACATGAGCTAGAAAAATAAACATTGTAAATTTAGATTTCAAGCTGACTTTAATATTGAAGAAAACAATGTACACAGCAAACAGAGCAAAACAGTGTGCTCCTAACAAAGTTTAATTAAAATTTAAACAAAATGTTCTTGTTTAGGTCAAAGATGAGAGCAGGTTTTCAGGCATCAAAACAATAAAAGTATATTACAGCTTTTTTCAAGTATTAAAACGCCTCTTGCTCAAGCAACAACCTCGGTCTCCCTAGTGTAGCCAATATGGAAGTGGCTGAAACTGCAATTCATCGACTGGCCACTTGAGGCTGGCTCCAAAAGAAAGTCAATCCCATAGACTCCCCCTGTTAAAATGCCCAACTTTACAGCAGAAAAAAGGTGTTTACAGCCTGGTTTAAAAATGTTTTTGGCATATATAGCTAATATTACTCTTCATGACAACTAGGCAAGTTAATTAGGCAAGTTGGGGTAATTAGGCAAGTCATTGTATAACGATGGTTTGTTCTGTTGTAGACAATCAGAAAAAAAAAATAGCTTAAGAGGGCTAATAATATTGACCTTAAAATTATTTAGAAATAAATAAATAAAAACTGCTTTTATTCTAGCCGGAATAAAACAAATAAGACTTTCTCCAGAAGAAAAAAATATTATCGGAAATACTGTGAAATTTTCCTTGCACAGTTAAACATCATTTGGGAAATATTTAAAAAAGAAAAAAAAAGTAACATGAAGGCTAATCATTTTCACTTGAACTGTATATGCAAATGACAATGACAAGATGTCAGAAGTAATACTTCCTAATTTGTCTACACAACACGCATTCATACTATAAGAAACATACTTTTGTTCAAATTAGGTCAAACTAAATGTTGTGTCAACTACACAGTATGCGATTTACGATCGTTGTTGTGATTTCACATAAAAAACACAAAAACTGTTACTCACTTGATTAACATGCTGTTCAATATCTATCTCTACAAGACTAATTAAACATTGACATAATTAAACAAGATCACAAGCCAGTTTTATGAAAACAGACTTCAGGAAGCTTACTGTACAAGCAAACCCCCCATTGCTCAGCAGATAAAATTCATTTAATCAAACAGTACATATCAAAAGTCATTCGATTGTAAGTCTAACAAGACAAAATGATCAAAAAGTATAATATGTTTAATGAAGCTGGTTATTTGGAGGAAGCATAATTTGTGAAGATGGAGGAGCTAGGATAAGCTTTGTTATTTTCTTAAACTGTTTATTGGGTCGTCCAATTTAATGGTGTCTTAATACACTTAAATTAGTGACCAAGTTAGTGTTGATTCTTGAAACAGTCTTATGCCATGGTCACAGAACAGTTGGAGCATGCGAAATTCTGTCATACGGTGCTGCGAAAAGGGGCGGGATTAAACAAGATGATTAGACATTAAAAAAGTGAGTAATTGCTCTATATTTTAAATTTCTGCACAGAGAGGTCATGTTTTGATCTTCGATTGGTCTCACGCAGTCATGTGATGTGATTTTGCTGGTCAGAGTTCATCAAGCTTAAACTTTCCAATGCAGCGAACTGCGAAACTTGTTGCACGAGCTTGCGTTTCCGGTCTGCCAAATTCGTGTGCGTATGAATGGAAGTCTATGTGGCGAAAAGTGCAGTGTGACCACGGCTTTAATGTCAAACTCTTAAGAGCATATGAGGATAGTTTGAAGAATTTAAAGTTTAAAATATAGAGATAAAAAACTCCACATTTTATTGCATTTTTAAAGAAATTAATACCTTGATTCCCAAAGGTTGTATTAAATGAATTCAAAAGTAACATTAAAGATATTAATATTGATTTAATTTATTTAAAAAAAATATATATTTATTTAAAAATTCTGAAAATAAACGAATAATTTTTACAAAACTTCAACACTGATAATAATACAACACATTATTATCTAGAAAAAAATCAAATCAGCTTATTAAATTATTCTGATGGGACATGCATAAAAAATGCTGGGTTCCACACAATTCTGTCATGTTGTCCCAACACAAATCGATTAACTTAACTTAATTGTTTTTACAAATTTAAATGGATTGAACATAAAACAACTAAGTTGTCCCCCAAAAAACTCAAGAATTGTGTTGTTTCAGCTCATTTTAAATAAGTAGTTTGAACATCATTTTTGTGTGTGTGTGTGTGTACAAATGAAGAGCAACACAGTGGCTCAGTGGTTACTACTGTCGCCTCACAGCAAGAAGGTCACTGGTTCGAGACCTGGCTGGGTCAGTTGGTTTTTCTGTGTGGAGTTTGCATGTTCTCCCCTTGTTTGCGTGGGTTTCCTCTGGGTGCTCCGGTTTCCCCCACAGTCCAAGGACATGCAGTGTAGGTGAATTGAATAAACTAAATTGGTCATAGTGTATGTGTGTGTATGAGTGTGTATGGATGTTACCCAGTACTGGGTTGCAGCTGGAAGGGCATCCGCTGTGTAAAACATATTCTGGATAAGTTGGCGGTTCATTCCGCTGTGGCGACCCCTGATGAATAAAGGGACTAAGCGGAAGAAAAATGAATGAATGAATGTAAAAATGAAGAGTACAATAAAGCTGAGCTTTACCATCACAGTAGTAAATTACAGTTTTTAATAATGCTTATTTTAAATGTATTATATAGCCTACAGATTTTACAGTATTTTTGTTCATATAAATGCTGACTTAGAGATTTAATTTTCATAAATAGGCTGAATCATATCACAACAGTAATTACACTCTTTAAAGTCGGATTAATCACAAGTCCTTCCTCTCATTTGTAACCAATGCACTAACTGTACTGAGTGGAATGATTCTTTGTGCTAAAATCGCAGCAGGAAATATGATTAGTTAACATCATTAGAAAAGCAGAGGTGCAGTCCTAACAGTAAGAACAAATACAGGCACCTAATACCACAAAAGGAGCTTACAGCTGAAAATGACATAATCGACGCAGAATGGAAATGGCTCTATTATACTCGTTTCCTCACTCACCAGGGGAGGTACTGTGTGCTCAGATATAATTTTTGGTGTTTTTAAGGATTTCAGTTCACAATTAATAATAAAAAAAGGAAAATGGTTTTATATAATCACATTTTACATAATCACAAGTAAAAAAAACTGCTGTTCAATAATAAACCAAATGGCTGTATCATCAGAATGGCAGCATCCTAAATTAACTAAAGGTCCCACGAAAATATCATTCCATATACATATGTATACTTCATATATATTTCATAATTTATAACCTTATTATATATCATCGCAACATTTTTGTATGTAATAATAGTAGTAATAATTTTTATTTTAACCAGAGAGCATTTCCAATATTATATGGGAATTTAGCAGGAAACCTAATCCCTTCTTTAAGTCAGCGAGACCCGGAAGTTGTTGAGACTTTTATTTCAGTATGCTGATGTAATTCAAACTGAAACTGAAGAGATGTGTTATTAATATGCAGTTGTTATGAAAGCCCTCAGGTTAACATGTCCACAGAAGAACTGTGGGGGAAACCGGAGCAAGTGGAGGAAACCCACGCCAGCATGGGCAGAACATGCAAACTCCACACAGAAATGCCAACTGATCCAGCTGGGACCTTCTCGCAGTGAGGTGACAGTGCTAACCACTGAGCCACCGTGTCACCCCATGCTGCAAACAGTGGAAAGCAAATCTTTTTTTGTTGTTTGAATGAACTTAACTTTAGAGCAGTGGACACTATGTAGTGAACATGTCAATCTTAACAATTCCTTTTTGGAGCTCTCATCTAATGAGCTGGTTATCTAAATCAGGTGTTAAAAGAAAAAGACATGCAAAATAATAGGACTGATAACTCAGAATAGCTCAAACTCAGGAAATCGGCTTCTAATTACTGCTCTAGAGGTATAGTTGCAAGCAAACAAGTTTGCAATGCTGCTTGCGAATGTTCATTGTGATGTTGGATTTGGTAAAGACCATATCACGAGGACCAAGCATAGGGGGATAACTCAAAATAACTCATAGCCAGGAAATTTTCTTCTAATTACTGCTCTAGAGGTATAGTTGCAATCAAACAATTTTGCAATGCTGTTTGTGAATGTTCGATGGGACGGTGGCTTAGTGGTTAGCACTGTCGCCTCACAACAAGAAGGTCGCTGGTTCGAGTCCCAGCTGGGCCAGTTGGCATTTCTGAATGGAGTTTGCATGTTCTCCCCATGTTTGCGTGGGTTTCCTCCGGGTGCTCCGGTTTCCCCCACAGACCAAAGACATGCACTATAGGTGAATTGAATAAACTAAATTGGCCGTAGTGTATGAGTGTGTGTGTGAATGAGTGAATGAGTGTTTCCAGTACTGGGTTGCGGCTGGAAGAACATATGTCAGGATAGTTGGCAGTTCATTCCGCTGTGGCAACCTCTGAAATAGAGACTAAGCCGAAGGAAAATGAATGAATGTATTGTCAGAAAAGTGTCTATTACGAATACGAATTCATACGACTTTTTAAAAGGAAGTGTGTCTCCAAACACCACCCCTAACCCTACCCCTCATTGAAGGGCTGAAAAATATACGAATCAGAACGTACAAATTAATGAGAATTAGCAATTAAATGAAATGTTACAAATTGTCATCAAGTTTTGAATTTGAAATATTAAAGTAGACACATTACTTGAATTTAATATACAGTGCATCCGGAAAGTATTCATAGCGCTTCACTTTTTCCACATTTTTTTATGTTACAGCCTTATTTCAAAATGGATTAAAATCATTTATTTCCTCAAAATTCTACAAACAATACCCCATAATGACAATGTGAAAAAAGATTTTTTGAAATTGTTGCAAATTTATTAAAAATAAAAAACCTGAAAAATCACATGTACATAAGTATTCACAGCCTTTGCTCAATACTTTGTTGATGCACCTTTGGCAGCAATTACAGCCTCAAGTCTTTTTGAATATGATGTCACAAGCTTGGCACACCTGTCTTTGGGAATTTTTGCCCATTCCTCTTTGCAGTACCTCTCAAGTTATATCAGGTTGGATGGAAAGCGACGGTGTCACGGTACGTTGAAGAGACGGATACAAAAAGCTAGGATCCAAGTGCATTTAATGAAGAAATAATCGTGCAGATAACAGACATCCAAAAATCAAAGTATCAAAACAACAATAATAAACAAAACAACAAACTAAGGCAAGATACGGGAACACAACACATGCACAACATACCATACAAAAACAAACGACTCAGCAATGACAAACAGGTGCAGGGTGTATAAATAGTCCAAATAATCAATAGTGACAGGATTCAGCTGCGTGTGTGATCAGTGGAAGTGAAACCCGGTGTATGTGTAGCGGAATGAAGGGATTTGTAGTTCATGACTGAATTGTAGTTCACCAGCGATCTCTGCAGTCCTCGATCGCTGGTGAACATGACAGACGGAGTACAGCCATTTTTAGATCTCTCCAGAGATGTTCAATAGGATTTAGGTCTGGGCTCTGGCTGGGCCACTCAAGGACATTCACCGAGTTGTTGTGAAGCCACTCCATTGATATTTTGGCGGTGTGCTTTGGGTCATTGTCCTGCTGGAAGATGAACTGTCGCCCCAGTCTGAGGTCAAGAGCACTCTGAAGCAGGTTTTCATTCAGGATGTCTCTGTACATTGCTGCATTCATCTTTCCCTCTATCCTGACTAGTCTTCCAGTTCCTGCTGCTGAAAAACATCCCCACAGCATGATGCTGCCACCATCATGCTTCACTGTAGAGATGGTATTAGCCTGGTGATGAGCGGTGCCTGGTTTTCTCCAAACGTAAAGCCTGGCATTCACTCCAAAGAGTTCAATTTTAGTCTCATCAGACCGGAGAATTTTGTTTCAGATGCCTTTTGGCAAATTCCAGGCGGGCTGCTATGTGCCCTTCACTAAGGAGTGGCTTCCGTCTGACCACTCAGACCATACAGGCCTGATTGGTGGATTGCTGCACAGATGGTTGTCCTTCTGTAAGGTTCTCCTTTCTCCACAGAAAAACGCTGGAGCTCAGGCAGAGTGACCATCAGGTTATTGATGACCTCCCTGACTAAGGCCCTTCTCCCCGATCACTCAGCTTAGACGGCCGGCCAGCTCTAGGAAGAGTCCTGGTGGTTCCAAACATCTTCCACTTACGGATGTCGGAGGCCACTGTGCTCATTGGAACGTTCAGAGCAGCAGAAATTTTTCTGTAACCTTCCCCAGTCTTGTGCCTCGAGACAATCCTGTCTCGGAGGTCTACAGACAATTCATTTGTCTTCATGCTTGGTTTGTGCTTTGGCATGCACTGTCAACAACCCTGGGACCTTATATAGACAGGTGTATGCCTTTTCAAATCATGTCCAATCAACTGAATTTACCACACCAATTAAGCTGCTGAAACATCTCGAGAATGATCAGTGGAAACAGAATGTTCCTGAGCTCAATTTAGAGCTTCACAGCAAAGGCTGTGAATACTTATGTACATGTGATTTTTCAGGTTTTTTATTTTTAATAAATTTGCAACAATTTCAAAAAATATTTTTTTCAGATTGTCATTATAGGGTATTGTGTATAGAATTTTGAGAAAACAAATGAATTTAATCCATTTTGGAATAAGGCTGTAACAAAAAAAATGTGGAAAAAGTGAAGCGCTATGAATACTTTCCGGACGCACTGTATACAATAATACAAAACATTTTACAAATATAAAAACAAATATGCTCTTTAATTTATACTCATTTGATTTAGAACATTTCGTGAGATTCAGCCATGAATAACAAATACATTTTGAACATCCCTGATGCACTTGACTAGACGTCTTCACAATTATCTTCACAAAAATAACCAAAATCTGCAAAACAGCCTATTCCTTGCTGATATTGCCATGGAAACACGCTGTCTACAACATCATAAGAATATCATAAAGCTCATTTGGACCTTCAAAAACAGGACATCGCTTCTGCTCATTTTAGCAGCAGTTTTTAAGGCGGCTTGTTAACAAGGGGGGGCCTGACCTGTTTAGAATTAAGTCCACATTTAATCCTGGGGCTTGGGTGGAAGTTGCTGGGTTTGGTCACCATTAAAGGTCTAATCAGAGCCAGACACCTGCCAGCATCACATGACTGCTCTGGGTGGGCTACTACTAAGCAACAGGGGGTAAAGGCGGGATGTCCTTCCCCCTTCCCAAATCTCCATCACCCCTCCATGCAGTCGCAGTAAATCCTATTAGCCTTGTTCATCTGTGGCCCACATAACTAAAACTCCAAAGCATTCAGAGTGTGTGTTTCTCTCTGGTCATCTGTATCTTTTGATTATTCCCTTTAAGATTCATAAATCACATCTTTTCTGCTTGCTATTAAGAGGCACTTTGCATTTGACTTTAATTGATCTCATGAAGTTTAATGATTAATTTAAGTCTGAGCATTTCAGCACTTTGAAGGAGACGCTGAAGGGGCATTTGCTGTGTGATTTATTATAAGAAAATCTACAAAGAAAGTTTCGTAAGTGATCTGAACTCTCCTTCAGAGCATAAAACCTCCTTTAGAGGGGTTTTAAAATCTTAAATTAGGTAAGAGAGCAGGAGAATTAAACAGAGCCAATCCCGGGGATCAAGACATGAGAAAACCTTCCGGGTAGATTTTGTCAAAGAGCCTACTCTGAACAAATCTCAAGATTAGAATATCATAGCCAGCTCATTAAAAATGCATTTTCCTAAATGCCAAAGAGCATGCCGAAAATGTTCCAGACACTGTTTCTTGAGACTATATTTATTAATTCATTCAATATTAAACATAGGAAATGATTCGTTTGTGGCTGTCTTTTATATGGTGCCTCTAAAAACAGCATTTTTGAATATTGTTCGTTATTATAAAAAAATGGTAACACTTTACAATAACTGTACATGAATAATGATGTATTAATATGTAAACTAAACATTACTTTATTATGAATTAATGATGAGTTAAGGCGTGCGCTAATCATGAACTAACTTTAACTACAACATGAGTCACATGAGTGAATAACGGCTACCTTAATTACTTGTTAGTACATGTTGTTAATTAATGTATTAATTAACATTTAAGTTTAAGCTAAATGTAACCAACATGAACTCATGAGCTGTTAATGTATAATTATGTCATGATTTTACTTGGAGGGGCACATCATCATTAACTACTCATTAACTACTGTTACGGCCCTAGTGATCCTGTTTATTATCCACTAGATGGAGGTGTTTCGTGATCTTGCTCTTTCCTAGAGTGTCTTAAACAGTTGCAGTGTTTTGCCGTGATTGCGTTTGGACCAGGTGCGGAGTGTTGCTTGCGATGTGCGTTTGGATAAAGACCAAGAGAATTGGACTACGGGCGTTCATCCTTTCCTCTTCAGCTTTGGAGTTTTTTTTTTTTTTCTTAATTAATTTCTATTAATTTTTGATTCAATATATTTAAATTGATTAGATTTCTTGGGGGTGGTGCAGTGGCGCAGTGGGTAGCGCTGTCGCCTCACAGCAAGAAGGTCGCTGGTTTGAGCCTCGGCTGGGTCAGTTGCATGTTCTGCCTTTGTTGGCGTGGGTATTCTCCGGGTGCTCCGGTTTCCCCCACAAGTCCAAAGACATGGGCTATAGGCGAATTGGGTAAGCTAAATTGTCCGTAGTGTATGTGTGTGAATGAGAGTGTATGGGTGTTTCCTAGTGATGGGTTGCAGCTGGAAGGGCATCCGCTGCGTAAAACATATGCTGGATAAGTTGGCGGTTCATTCCGCTGTGACTAAGCCGAAAAAGAAAATGAATGAATGAATGAATGATTTTTTTTTGTTTGATCTTTATTTTGTTTTGTTACTTCATTCTTGGGCCAGGAGGGTTGTGTGTAAACTGTTCATGTTAATGTAACAGAACACTTTTTTATTGTTATTGAGTGTAAACGCACTAGACGGACGTGCATAAGGAGTTCATGAGTAGTTAAGAATGGGTTAATGATGTGCCCCTCCAAGTAAAGTCACGATATAATTATACATTAACATGTCATGAGTTCACGATGGCTAAATTAAGCATAAACTAATGTGGTAATTAATACATTAATTAACAATCATGTACTAACAAGTAATTAAGGTAGCCGTTATTCACACATGAACTCATGTGACTCATGTAGTTAAAGTTAGTTCATGATTAGTGCATACATTAACTCATCATTAGTTCATAATAAAGTAATGTTTAGTTTACATATTAACACATCATTATTCATGTACTGTTATTGTAGTGTTACCAAAAAAAATCAAAGAAACCAAATGTCAAATAACATTAGAGCTCATTTCAGGATTCATTTCACTTTTATCAATCATGTTTTTTTAGTATTATTATTGATTATTTGTACTGTCCAACAGATTTTTAGCAGATGTATGAAATCAGATCCTCTTTTTATTAGACTCTGAACCATTAAAGTTTGACAAACACAAAACAAAATACAATATGTAACCCAGCAAATGTCTTTTGTGAAATCTTGGGTTACTTTTTTGGGTTAACTTTATTTCATTAACTATAAGGTGAGATTAAGGGTTTGATTTTAGACATGCAATGATAACTACACTCATGGGCCAATTTATAGGTACATCTATTCACTGTTTGTTAAAGGGATAGTTCACCAAAAATAAATACAATTGTCATCATTTACTCACACTTCGCTTGTTCAAAACCTGGTTGAGTTTCTTTCTTTCTTCTTCAAAAGAAGATATGTTGATACATGCTGAAAACCAGTAGCCATTGACATCCATAATATTCATTCATTTTCCTTCGGCTTAGTCTCGATTTCAGAGGTCGTCACAGCGGAATGAACCGCCAACTATTCCATCATATGAAACTTTTTGGTTACATCGATATTGTGCAAACGTAGCCCAAGATGGTCAACTTAATAGAGTGGCCATCAGTTTCACTTTAAATGGATAGTTCACCCAAAAATGGAAATTCTGTCATCAATTACTAACCCTCCACTTGTTCCAAACCTGTTTGACTTTCTTTCTTCTAACATTCTTCAGTATATCTTCCTTTGTGTTCAACACGTGTATTAGGTGTTATTAAGTGTACTTATTAGGGCTGCACAATATTGGAAAAAAGTAACATTGCGATATTTTTTTAATCTGCGACATATATTGTTATATGAATAAAATTTCACTAGATGAGTTGAATAACTATTTGGAAAGAATTTATAATTTTAGATTGATTGGGACGATTATGTAGAGGAGTGCATAAAATATAGTAAACGATCTAGAATCATAGATAAAATCAATAAAGAAAAAGATACAAATTAAATAAACCGTGTCTTAATGTGGCGACACAGTGGCTTAGTGGTTAGCACTGTCGCTTCACAGCAAAAATGTCGCTGGTTTGAGTCCCAGCTGGGCCAGTTGGTATTTCTGTGTGGAGTTTGCATGTTCTCCCCGGGTTTGCGTGGGTTTCCTCCAGGTCCTCCGGTTTCCCCCACAGTCCAAAGACATGTGGTACAGGTGAATTGAATAAAACTAAATTGGCCGTGGTGTATGTGTGTGAATGTGAGTGTGCAAAAACTCTTTTAAAAAACTCTTTTAAAACTCTCACACAGTCAAGGGCCTCAAAAAACACTTGATATTATTATTATCTTATTATTAAGATGAATTATAATCCAGACTCAACGTTGAGTATACTCGCGATGTGACTATTTCGAATGATCACATTTCGATCATGATCACTATTGCGATATCGATGCTGAAACGATATATTGTACAGCTTTTGTACTTATGCATCTATAAAATGGCCATAGTTTGATATTTTGTTATCTAAAGAATGTGTGTTAAAGTGGCCAAGTACCTTTGCAGCCACAGTATAAGCATCACTGCAGTGGGTACATTCTGTACTGCTGAATAGAATCCTGCATGGTCATTACTACATTATTAAATCCTTGTTTGAAGTGACTGTTCAGTCTTGAATAAGCAGCGCCAAATAAAGCAAGGACCTTTGATCAGAAGCAAGCCAAGCAACTCTCCCTGACAGCCTGAAGCCATCAATTGATAAAACCCTTACTAAAAAGCCAAACAGAAGCTGCAAGGCTGTACAAAAAAAGGAGCCAATCCAGTACATTCTATTGAGTCTGCTTCTTTTACATCTTTGCAAACACACAAAAAATGTCTGATTGTGTTCACAGAATCAGGAAACGGAGTCAAAAGCACAGCGTTGGCAGTCATGGAATTCCAGGAATTCCCCTACACACACTTCACGCTCCGTCAGTCAGTCCTCTCCTCCTCCCGCTCCCCCCTTCCCTTCTTATCTTCCTCATCCATCCCTAGCTCACTCTCTAATCGGCGTAATGGCTGTATCCGCGGCTGTCCTGTTCCCCCGCTGCCCTTCCTGCCAACGGGGACACGGGAAGGCCTGTTGACGCTATCAGCATTGCTCTTTGGGTAATTTAAGACACCTGCTATGTCAGTGTATCAAGAAATCCAAGTCGCCAGTGCTACTTTGTGCATACTAAACAGCGTGTTCAATATTTTAGAGTATCAAATTCACCTGAGATGCCAGAGTCCCAACGCAGTCCCCGACACTATCGCAAATTAGGTTAAATGGATGGTTAACACAGGCATATTAGCTCTGATGGTAGTTATGCCCTCATTTGGCTTCAAATCAAATATTTATGACCTGCTTTCTTCTGTTGAGCACAAAGTAAGACGTTTAGCAGAATGTCCAAGCTGTTCTAATTCATACATTGAAAGCGGATGGGGACCACAGTATTTGGGCACCCTAAAAGCTTATAAAAGTAGCTCTTTTTACTAAAACGCTATACATAAAGCCTTCTGAAGCTGTGACACCTCCCCTTGTGTGCCACACAAGCAAATGAGAGCTACAAGTTTCAAATGAAAATGCTAAGTTGAGAATAAAGAAGGCCATCTGTATTTAATGTACATTTGTAATGCAATCGTGCTGCCAATAATGTTAATTAAAATTGACTTGAGTGAAAATTCTCGTGAAGGTTTTTCTTAACATGCTTACTGTACGTGCACTTTGGAAAAGTTCAAATTTGTCATGTCAAATTTAAGATTAAATGTTACTTTAAAGTCATTTGAAAATATTGATTAAATAAACTTTTGTGCTTCATTTTTTCCTGTTAATTATACAAGCATGTCAGCCTGGTCTCACGGAAAGTTATCTATTATATGTATTGCCAGAAAAGTGGCTAACTAATACAGTCATGGCCAAAAGTTTTGAGAATGACATAAATATTGGAAATTGGAAAAGTTGCTGCTTAAGTTTTTATAAT
>CAIGQV010019124.1:1856850-1869640 GCA_903798115.1 Danio jaintianensis | reverse complement strand
AAAACATTTGCTCGTATTATTATGTTAACGTGTCTATTAAAAGAACAAGAAACAAAGAACAGCTTTTTATTTTATCACATAGTTCATTCAAGCAATGATTCTCCTGAATTGATTTGATCGATTGAACATAACATCCCTCTTATTCATGTAAATAAAATAATTTTGGTAAATGTAAACTATATTAACGTTCTAAATTGTAATGTATTTTATGTGTTATGGGACTAACAAACTGAAGAGAGCTTTTTTTTTCAAACTAATTAACCTTCTAGGTTATGTTTTAATGACTTTTAATTTACAATAGTTATTGCTAATTATTTGTAATTAATAATTCATTATTTATTATTGCATTCCTTTCCAGCAGTATTATTGTATTAAATATATTTTATACAAATATGTTTGTACATCTTTATGAATTAAAAAAATATCTATATATTCCTTAGTAATCTGTCAAGTGTCATTCTGTCATCATCATTAACTAAAATTCTGCCATAATTGAACACAAAATAAATAAGAACACTGATAACAAACAATAGAAACTATTGAATTCCAAAATATTTTTCCTACTATTTCCTAGGATTGAATAGTAGTGACTTTCTAACTTCAGGCTTTTTATCAGTGTATGATAGACTGTAAAATGCATGAACCTGTAAAATAACTGCTCGGAATTTAATTAATTTACTTACATTTTTAACAAAATTTTACATTCATAAATGTAAATTTAATAAGCAACCTAATTTTAGGGTATTGGTGACTGAAATATGCTTGTATATCACCAGTATCAGAGACTCTTTAAACAAGAATATCTATAATGTATTTATTCAATTATTGCATATGTACATTTTGTATATTTGTATTTTGTTGACACTTACCCCCTGGCATGTATGTTTTTACTGTAAAATGTTATGTGCTTTTCTTTAAATAAAAATATAAAACAAATAAAAAAACTTATGAAGAAGAACTGATGAACCGACTCGCGGGATTCATCCACTGTGGGAACTTTAGTTCCTTGGCGCTTGTTGTTGCACTCCGGGCTCAATATCGAGAGACACACATCTTCGCCAGCTGATTTGTAACAGTGCAGACGTGTACATGAAGTAATATTTTAATCTTTTTTCTGTAACGTCACTGTGCCTTTTTCCCATCGCATAACACCAACCCGAGTTCAGCAGAATAGTGCGTTTTTACAGAAGAAAATGGCTACCGTTGAGGAACTGAAGCTGCGAATTCGTGAGTTAGAAAATGAACTAATCAAATCCAAACAGAAGCAAAGTGATGCTGAACACAATATCAGACCGAAAATTGATCAAATGAGCGCCGAAGTCGTAGATTCAAATCCATACAGGTGAGCATCTAGGTTCTTTCTCATTTCGTCAATCACAAATTTAGTATTTAGCCAAATGGAAGGCTTGGATTTTTCCTAAACTCATATTTCTAATGTCTAACAGTCGTCTAATGGCACTCAAAAGAATGGGGATAGTGCAAGACTACGAGGTAAAAATGCTTATTTGTTCTTTTATGAGACTTTACTAGTGTTAAAACAGCCTGTTCGTATTCAGATGACCATTGTCCACCTGCTGTCATTCTCAGAAAATCCGCTCGTTTGCTGTGGCGGTGGTGGGAGTCGGAGGGGTGGGGAGTGTCACTGCAGAAATGCTCACTAGATGTGGCATTGGTAAGGTAATACACCTTTATTCTCATTCCTCGATATAAAGCTATAGGGATATGACAGATATCATTGAGGTTAAGTTGGTTTCATATTCCCGCATTCGTTCATTTTTGAACAGTTACTATATTGTTTACCAGCAACTTTGAATATTCGGTATGAAATCCCATGTAAGCATGACTTCAAAACAATATTATCACTATTTAATTGACTGCGAATAATGTTGTACTTTGATCGACATTGGCTGCTCATATGATTTACCTATTTAGAGTTCGCAAAGAATATTTTTCTGAAATCATAGTAAGAAAAGACAAAAGTAAGAATGTGCGAATATAAAACCAACTTTACATCAATACAAAAATCTAATATCCTGATAACGATATATATATATATATATATATATATAGTCTAGTACCATTTCTGTAAATTCAATCAATAAATAGTTAGTCATTAAACATTTAGTCATTTAGCAAATGCTTTTGTTCAAAGTTAAAGAGGCATTCAACAATTTAACAAGAAATGGCATTACACAAGAAATGCTAATTATACAAGGAACCGTTTGTGCTCAGAGAATTTAGTGCTTGAGTAAGGAGGGGGAGTGTATTATTATTATTCTTTTAAATAGATAGAAGAGTGTTTCTACAGGTGGTTTGTCAAGCCCACTCACCTGTGTGAAGCACACTTCATAAATGCACAGGATTTTTTTAGAGAGATATGTAGTGATTGTAAGAAAGTGTCTTGTGCAAAACTGGTGCAGGTGTCGGTTAAAGTGTTCGAGAGATAAAAGAGTGTGTTTTCTACAGGTGGTTTGTCATGTGGTGTGGTGGAGTGAGAGAAGTTTAAATATATTGACCCCATGGATCTGAAGGATTCATTCATTCATTTTCTTTTTGACTTAGTCCCTTTATTAATCTGGGGTCGCCACAGCGGAATGAACCGCCAACTTATCCAGCATATGGTTTACACAGCAGATGCCCTTTCAGCTGCAACCCATCACTGGGAAACACCCATACACTCCCATTGACAAACATACATTATGGACAATTTAGCTTACCCAATTCACCTAAAGCGCATGTCTTTGGACTGTGGGGGAAACCGGAGCACCCGGAGGAAACCCACACGAACACGGGGAGAACATGCAAACTTCACACAGAAATGCCAACTGACCCAGCCGAGGCTTGAACCAGCGACCTTCTTGCTGTGAGGCGACAGCGCTACTCACTGCGCCACCATCTAAAGGATTCATTATTTTATTAATATTTAACGTATATATGCATAAATGTACTCATTATTGTGTGATCATATTTCTCACATTATTTAGAACTTCAGGGCAAATGTTTTATTAAAAATGTAGAATTTTTAAATAAATATAAATAAAACATAAAACACCTAAAAAATGTATTACATCCAACATTAAAATAAAAATAAAAAAATGTAAAAATAAATTGCTAAATAAAATGCAAAAACATTGTTCTGTCAAGATTGCAACTTTCTCGCGACGCTGTTATTCATGTTTCTGCCTGCATCCCTGTAATGGTGTAAAATATTGCCTTTATACAAATTATGAAAAAGTATTACCATAAACAATGTATTTTGTGACACCACAAAGTAAAAAATAGAGCATAATATAAACCAATAGACTTTTTATTTTGTCCATATGATATATATCATCATACTGCATAACTTAGCCCTGCTATACTATATACTAGAATGAATGAATGTGGTGATGCATTGTTTGGTCAGTCTGTATTTTGCTTAATGTTGTTCCAAGTAAGACATGGTGCATTCCTCATGTATTCCTGTAGTATTTGCAGTTGGAAAAGGGAAAGAAAGCCAATAGCAGGACCCCCAGAGACGCATGCCTCTGCTCTGCAGTAACCGACTGTCATGCCTCTTTCTGCTGTGTCTGTGTTTTCTTCCTCTGCAGTTGCTGCTGTTTGACTATGATAAGGTGGAGCTGGCCAACATGAACCGCCTCTTCTTCCAGCCACATCAGGCAGGGCTCAGTAAAGTCGAGGCTGCACAACACACTCTTAGGTAAGGGGGGGTAAGTTTGTGTATCAAGTCCAGAGACCCCCTTGAGGTGTTAAGAGTGTTCAATGAAATGTTTAGAGTAAGGTAAACATACATGTAATATAATGAATATATAATTTAATTAATACATTTAGCAAAAGTTAAAACAAATAATCAATCTTTTTTTATTAAGATAAATAATTTAAACATTCATATAAAAGAAACATACAAATAAATAAAAGTTGCATTAAAGTAATTATGATAATTAATATTATAAAGAATTACTTGAATAATAAAAAACAAGTTGTCCCAAATTTAAATAAATAAATATCCAAAGCATAAAATATATTCACCAATATACTGCATCAAAAGGCATTTTATATATAATCAAGAGTTTGGTATAAATGTAAGCCTTTTTGCGCTTACCAAGGCTGGATTTATTCTATAAAAAATACAGCAAGAACTGCAATATTGTGAAATAATAATAACAATACAGATTAAAGGAGCTATTTTCCTTTTGAAGGTAATTTAGTGTATTCCTGTGGTAGCAATGCTGAATTTTCAACATTCCCACATGATCAGATATTCAGATATATGCATTGTTGCTTATTTTTTTATTGAAACCATGATATACTGCCATTAAAAGTAAGATTTAAGAAAGAAAGAAAGAAATTTATTTAGTAAGACCCGTTAAATTGATCAATTCACAGTAAAGACATTTATGAAGTTGCTAAATATTTCTATTCTGTTCTTTATATGCTTATATTTTATGTATCAAAGCATTCTTAAAAATATCTATAATTTTAAATGATAATTAGAACACAATCAGCAATTGTGCACAAAATTGGCATATTAAAATGATTTCTGAAGCATAATGTAACATTTAAAGAGCAATGAATGCAAAAAGTCAGCTTTATTGTCACATGAATAAATTGCATTTTAGAATAAATGAGAGAAATATTTCAGCATACTGTGTTAGAATGAATGAGCAGCATTTTGATATATATTAAAATACAAAACAAGTTTAAATTTGTAATATTTCACCATGTATAAAAGTTTAGATGATGTTTCTTATTTTTATGGTGTTTTCCTGCGCAGGAACATTAATCCAGATGTTGCCTTTGAGACCCATAATTACAATATCACCACAATGGACAACTTCACACATTTCATGGACCGCATTAGGTAATTTTGATCTCATTGATTGCTTCATTGAATCATTCATTCATGAATACCAAGTTTTCTTTCTTATCTCTGTTTTGTAATATACTCTCTTGGTTTTGTGTTTTCAGTCATGGAGGACTTGAGGAGGGGAAGCCTGTAGATTTGATTCTCAGTTGTGTTGATAACTTCGAGGCTCGTATGGCCATTAACACAGTGAGTTTGTAAACTCTACATTTATATATCAAATGTATAATCTGTTCATTTTAATGTTTTCATCATTATTATTATTAGTAGTAGTATTTTTTTGTAAAAACATGAAGCGTGGTCTTTCCATGTCAGAGCAATCAGATTTCAGAAATTTTCCTGTCTAAGACAAGGGACGGAATATAGGGCTACTGAAAAATACACTGTATATACAAAATACAGTGTTCAGCATAAATGAGTAAACCACATTTTGAAAATTCATATTTTATTATCCATTTCTCAGTGAATATAAGTAATATATTTGAGTGCATTTGAACAAAACAGAGTTATTAAACACATACTGCGGGGAAAATTGAACATGTCAATATTTTTCTCAGAAAACATATTTGTAAAGGTGCCGTTGACTTTGCCGTTGAAATTTTCCCCGGATGTTGCTAACAACCAAAGAAATCAATATATGGAAAGAAAACAAATCTAATTAGTTATGTGTAATGACACAGGGAAAAAGTATTGAACACATGAAGAAAGGGAGGTGTAGAAAGGCAGTAAAAGCCCAGACAGCAGCTGAAATCTCTCAGTAGTTTTTCAGCAACCCTCTGCCCTTCGTCATTGTAAATTAATAGCTGCTTCAGTCCAACATCTACATTATCAGGATGATGAAGATGAAACCAGGGTGGACATTTCAGCAAGACAATGATCCAAAAAACAGCCAAGGAAACTCTCAAATGCTTTCAGAGAAAGAAAATCAAGCTGTAGAATGGCCCAGCCAATCACCTGACTTGAATCCAATATAAAATACAAAATCAAGATCAGATTTGATAGACGAGACCCACAGAACCATCAAGATTTTGACATTCTGTTGAGGTCTGTGAAAAACTCACACCTGAGCAATTCATGTGACTTCATTCTCCATATGAGAGAAGTCTTTAAGCTGCCATCACCAAAAAAACCTTTTCTATAAAGTATTAAATACGTTTCAGTAGTTCAGTACTTTCTCCTTGTGTCATTTCATTGTTATTACACATAACTCATTTTTCAGATTTTTTTGTTTTGTTTTATTTATGTTTGTATTGTTTGGGTTTTTACCAAAATCTGGTTCAATTCCATGTCAACAGCTCCTTTAGAAATATTATTCCCAGGAAAAAAACATGACGTGTTCAATACTTATTTTCCCTGCTGTATAATTATTAAAATAATATTTTAGTCACAGAACATCTTTAGAAATAGAAAGATAACATATTTAAATTAATGCGAAATATTGCAAAAACATCGTTTTTCTTCCTCTTTTTAAAATTTGTCTTTTATATTTTTCCCTAACATATAATTTGGGCTACTAATTTTTGGACAGTTATTGTAAGCTATTTTGTTGGCTTCAGTACTGACTAAACTAACCTATATGCATAAATATAATATTGTAAAGCATCCTGTAGAAAATATTCTTTTTAAAGAGAGATTTGTGACAGGTGTACTCATATATGCTGAGCACTGCATACTGTAAAATGAAGATGCGCATACACACAGACACACACACTTCTACCGCTCAAAGGTTTTACAATAATACGATTTCAAAAGTTTTTTAAAAGTGTCTTCTGCTCACCAAGCCTGCATTAGTTTGATCCAAAGAACAGTAAAAGAGCTAAAAATAAAATGTAAAAAAATTACTAGATTACATTATTACATTAAAATAAATGTTTTTTATTTGAGTATTTTTTAAATGTATTATTTTATTAATATATTCCTATGATATTCCTGTTTTTTTTTTTTGTTTTTTGGGGGGGCATCATTACTCCAGTCACACAGTGCTTCTGAAATCATTTTAATATTCTAAATTGCTAATATTTGGATCAAACTTTTGATGTGTGTGTGTGTGTTCATTGAGATATCGGTAAAACTTTACAATAAGCTTTCATTTGAAGAAAATACATTTTTATCAAGGACCAGCATGTAAAATGATAAGATAAATGTAATACTTTGAATTACGGGCATGCAGTTAAAACTAAAATAATTATGCTCTCATTTTTCTGAAGTCGTTTTCCCTCTCGTGAACGTTGCCATTTTAATTAAATTCTACAAAATTTGTGGATTACTACATAAATGTTCATCCATGGCATTTAATAGTTTAGCTTTGTTGGCTTTCTTAGTTTTGTTTTGTTTTTTAAATGAACAAATGATAACCAAGGTTGAGTGCTCTTGAAATGCTGCTCTTGTCAAGGAATGACCAAACTTTGATTTAAAAAAAAAAAAAAAAAAAAAAAAAAAAAGGATCACGGTGGAAATAGAAATGGCCATTACAATTTCATACATGTTTGTTTTTCTCTGATAGGCATGTAATGAGTTGGGTCAGATCTGGATGGAGTCGGGTGTCAGTGAAAATGCTGTTTCTGGACATATCCAGCTCATCATCCCAGGAGAAACGGCCTGTTTTGCTGTATGACACACACACACACACCTGCAAAACACAAATGTGTGTCTTGATTATGAATTATGACCTTAAAAACGATCTCAGCTCAAAAACCAGCTCATGTCTATGAAATTAGAGTAAAGATATCAGTGGTGTGATCCAGTTCTCTGTGTGTCAGTGTGCTCCTCCTCTAGTAGTGGCTGCAAATATCGACGAGAAGACGTTGAAGCGGGATGGAGTGTGTGCCGCCAGCTTACCCACTACGATGGGAGTCGTCGCCGGACTCCTTGTGCAGAATGTCCTCAAGTAAGACCTTACCATTAATATTCTGATCATTCAGCACAGGCCTAATTCAGATTTTTAAATCAGTTAATCCATCTTTTACCTATTTAATACCTAGGGCTGCACAGTGTATCATTTTAGTATCAATATTGTGAGACTACACAGTGTTATTTTACATCAGATTATTCAGTTTCTCTTTCTGTGTACCGTTAGACTGCATGGTAAAACATAAAGCACGGTTTATTTCATTTCCTTTCTTGTTCTATTATATTTATCTATGCTTCTTAATAGACCCTTTTCACAATGACCTCACTTCACTTCCCCCTATCGGCAGTGTATTTTTAGTTCTGGTTTACCTTTGAATTAATGGGAGACTTCTCTGCAAAATTTACAACTGAAAATAATAACATTGCACATTGTGATTAAAATGTAAGTTTGACACCTAGTAGTTGAACTAGGTATTACATTCCTGGATCAAAACAAACGCAAACGCAGGTTGCCAGATTGACCAACAGGAACGAGTCTGACGGTATAGACTGATATTTATTGTCATAC
Source organism: Danio jaintianensis (assembly GCA_903798115.1). Classification (NCBI taxonomy): domain Eukaryota; kingdom Metazoa; phylum Chordata; class Actinopteri; order Cypriniformes; family Danionidae; genus Danio; species Danio jaintianensis. The sequence continues at coordinate 1,861,358 of CAIGQV010019124.1, read as the reverse complement.
TACTGAAAGCAGCAGCAGATAGTTTACCTCACATCTTGAAAATAAAATAAACCGTCTGAAATTGAACTTTAGAACTCTGAAATAATTAAACCAACACATAGTGATTCAGCATGTACATTTAATAATGTTAAAGAGGTTTAATATGTATTAATTAGATTAGAAACCTTACCATTTCGTGAGTGAATGCATATTGTGTGCTTCTGAATGGCTGTATTTAAATTTCTGTCGTGTTTCGTCTGGTGCAAACAGCCAAATTGCTTATCACTGCAAATCTCGTCACGTAGCGTGTTGTTAGAACATGGTGTTACAATAGCTATGTTTCCATCCAAAAATGCGAAATAACTTTATGCGCTAAACTGGAATATCGCATAAAAGATGTGCGAATAAAGCAGCGTTTCCATCCAACGAGTCAAAGAGAACAAAATCGTCACTTCCTGATTAAATGGCGCCAAATATCAACAGTAAAAACGGAATTTGCTGAGGTAGGAGAAGCTGCGTGAATCTTTTCTTCATTTAATAAATGACTCGCGCCTCAGAAGGCAATGCTGACGCGCAGTGAACGCGTGGCGGCGTTTGAAGGCGTGAGATGCGGAGCACAGACGCTCTTAACAATTCTGGAGGTCATTAATAATATAATAACACTAATACTGAAATGCTTAAGGCATTTTAGAATGACCAAAACAACATTTCAGATGTTTTACAATGTGGTCAGCCTGCTGGTTTGTCCATTTACACACATTTTTATCATCACATGATCTCTTATAACCAAATCACATGACCTTTTTTTAATGCGCATACTGGAATTTGTTCGGTAAAAGTGTTTCCATCGCAGTTTATGCGCATCTTTTCTTATCGAATAAAAAGTTTATCCTACTCAGTTATGCGCATACATTTTTTATGCGCATTTCCTAAATTTATGCGCATCTTAGCGTTTCCATTAACCGATTTTTTATGCGCATATCCAAAATGCGCATAAAAATAGGTGGATGGAAACGTACCTAATGTAACCTGCTCACCTAATGTTTACGCTCTAATATTTATATTTTTTGCTAATTAATAACCACCTCATGTGGAACTGTGAATCCGAGGCTGCTACTGTCCACCAGAGGTCGCATTTCGGTCACGGACGCATGCTTTGAGAGTCTTCCTGACTGAATGAATTAAATATGCTGTTTTCCACCAAGGCAACCCGGGGTGCTGAAATATAATTGGCTAAACTGGCAGTGGGCGGGTTAAAAGAATAAAAACAAAGACAGCGTTCCAGCACGGAAAGGACATTTCCAAAGCAGAATATTTGACTTCAGCATTGTTTTTCAGATAAACAAGAATGTTCAAGCATGTTTCTTAAATATCTGCAAACATATTAGGGTATTTTTATGCTTTAGAAGAGTTAAAAACTTACATACAGCACCTTTAAAACTATTACAGTATTGGGCATGTGTCCAAATGTTTCTCTTTCAATACCGAACTGCTTTCTGAGTTTGGAATAGAATAGGAACAAGCTATTGTTTATCAAGGAAAGTATATAAAACCAAATACTGATGGGATGGAAACACTTAGGGCCTGCCTGTCTGATGTGAAAGCGTGGCTATCCTTAAGCTTTCTTAATTTTAATGAGAATAAAACGGAAATCATAGTGTTTGGTACATCGGATTTGCTGAGTCAAATAACTTTAGGAAACTCAACACTTTTTGTAAAGTCTTGCGTAAAGAACTTAGGTTTTATTTTCGATGATGGTTTAAAATTGGACAAGCAGATAAACTCAGTGGTCAAATCCCATTTTTTCCAGCTCCGTCTTTTAGCTAAAGTAAAACCTATAGTATCTTTTAATAATTTTGAAAAAATAATTCATGCATTTTTAACATCAAGGCTTGATTACTGCAATTCACTGTATTACGGCATTAGCCAATCAGCTTTATCCCGGTTACAGATGGTACAAAATGCTGCGGCAAGACTTTTAACCTGCACAAAAAAACGTGATCATATTACTCCAGTGCTACGCTCCTTGCACTGGTTACCTGTGCAATATCGTGTCGATTTTAAAATTCTTCTCCTAGTTTTCAAGTCATTAAATGGATGGGCCCCTTCTTATCTTTCGGAGTTGCTAGTAGAGTATCGTTCAAGTGTGTCGCTCCGGTCATCTAACCAGAGATTGCTGCATGTTCCCAAATCAAAGCTGAAAAGCAGGGGTGACCGTGCATTCTCAGTAGCTGCGCCCAGGTTGTGGAATGCATTACCCTCCAGTATTAGATTTGCCCCATCATTATTTGTTTTTAAATCCAGGTTAAAGACCTACCTTTTTGAACTGGCATATGGTCACTGATGAACCGTTGTGTACCACGTTTTAAACTTTTATTAATTTTTAATGTGCTTTTTCTGTTTTATTCTTTCTTTGTTTTGAAATATTTCTGTTTCTGATGTTTTATTGACGTAAAGCACTCTGGTCAACTTGTGTTGTGTTAAGATGTGCTATAGAAATAAACTTGACATTGACATATGTTTGCAACCTTTTCCAAAACAACATTTCAGATGTTTTACAATGTGCTCAGCCTGCTGGTTTGTCCATTCACACACATTTTTAATGACCACATAATCTCTTCTAACAAAATTACATGACTTTTTTAATGCTCATACTGGAATTTGTTCGGTAAAAGTGTTTCCATTGTAGTTTATGCGCATTTTTTCTTATCGAATAAAAAGTTTATCCTACTCAGTTATGCGCATTTTCAAAATGTATGCGCATCTTGGCCTTTCCATCAACCATTGTTTTATGTGCATATCCAAAATGCGCATAAAAATAGGTGGATGGAAACATAGCTACTGGCATCCATATTAGGAACAAAAAATACTATGGTTGTTTTTTTCTTCAGTTCGTCTTTGTGTTCAACAGAAATTTTGAACATTTAGAGGCTGAGTAAATGATGACAGAGTTTTCATTTCTGGGTGAACTATCCCTTTAAATGTTGTAGTTTCACATAAATACCATTAGGTGGCAAAATAAAGCCATTTTTTGTCTTAACAGAGGCTTAGTGGTTCAACTTACCAATCAAACCCTTTACCCCCACACTCATTTTAAGTCCTCAGAGATCCTGGCATGTCTGAACTGTTCCAATGGACTTGATAAGCATGAGACTGTCTGTGTTTAGGTATCTGTTGGGCTTTGGAACGGTGAGTTATTACCTGGGCTATAATGCCATGCAGGATTTCTTCCCAAGCATGGCAATGAAGGCCAACCCACAGTGTGACGACAGACACTGCAGACGACAACAGGATGAATACAAGGTGAAAAAAAATATGTTTTTGCACTTTTTTTCAGGTAATAATAGGTGGTTTAAGGCAACACGGTGGCTCAGTGGTTAGCACTGTCGCCTCACAGCAAGAAGGTCACTGGTTTGAGTCCCGGCTGGGCCAGTTGGCATTTCTGTGTGGAGTTTGCACGTCTCCCCGTGCTCGCATGGGTTTCCTCGGGGTGCTTCGGTTTCCCCCACAGTCCAAAGACATGCAGTATAGGTGAATTGAATAAACTAAATTGGCCGTAGTGTATGTGTGTGAATGTGAGAGTGCATGGGTGTTTCCCAGTACTGGGTTTCAGCTGAAAGGGCATCCGCTATGGTGACCCCTGATGAATAAAGGGACTAAGCCAAAAGAAAGAATGAATGAATAGGTGGTTTATTGATTAATAATGAAATGAGTACTAATACTTAAAGCTACAGTATTGTTGAATTATTTATTCTGGAACTCCAAATTAATTTATTTATATTCATTTATTATTTACCGTTTTATTAATGTTTTATATTAAATTGTATATATAAAAAATTACTGCGTGACTAAAGTTTGGAAGAAGTCTTTATTTTGCAGTTTGGTTCAAAAGTCAGAATCTTGATAGGAAAACTTGTATTTATGAAAATAATTCATAGAAATGTTTGAACAATTGTCTTTTCTCAATTCTGAAATCAACTTTTGACAGATTTTCACTTATTTTGTTCATTTTTTTAGTTTATTCCTCTCACGAGCTCATAGGCTTTCTGGAAATCTGAATTATAAGATACAAAGTTGGAATTAAAAAGATTTTTTTTTATGTTGTTGAAAAGAGTGTCTAAGTTTCTGACGTACCAAACATCACTTAATCTTCTTTTTCTTTCTTTGTCTTTTCTTTCTTTCTGTCTTTTCTTTTTTTTTCTTTCTTTCTGTCTTTTCTTTTTCATTCTTTCTTTTTTCTTTCTTTCTGTCTTTCTTTCTCTTTTCCTTTCTTTTATTTTGTCTTCTCTTTCTTTGTCTTTTCTTTTATTCTTTGTTTTTTCTTTCTTTCTGTCTTTATTTTTCTCTTTTCTTTCTTTCTTTTTCTTATTTCTGTCTTTCCTTTTCTCTTACTTTCTTTTCTTTCTTTCTGTCTTTCTTTCTCTTTCCCTTCTTTCTTTCTTTGTCTTTTTCCCTTTTCTTTCTCTCTTTTTTTTCTTTCATTTTCTCTTTTCTTTCTTTCTCTTTTCTTTCTGTCTTTTTTCTTTCTC
>CAIGQV010019124.1:1822069-1856840 GCA_903798115.1 Danio jaintianensis | reverse complement strand
TTTCTCTTTTCTTTCTTTCTCTTTTCTTTCTGTCTTTTTTCTTTCTCTTTTCCTTTGTCTTTTTCATTTTCTTTCTGTCTTTCTCTTTTTCTTCTTCTTTCTTTGTCTCTCTTTTTTTCTTCTTTCTTTCTGTCCTTTCTTTGTCTTTAGTTTCTTTCGGTCTTTCTTTCTTTCGGTCTTTCTTTTTCTCTTTTCTTTCTTTCTCTTTCTTTTGTGAAAACTGTAGCTTTCAAAGTTATTTAAATGAGTTAATCACTGATATAAAGAAAAGGCATATTGGGACAAACATCAAGATAACCTGCATCGCCTCCGTAATTTACAGTCATTTTTATTCTACAGAAAAAAGAAGCAGAGCGGCCGAAGCAGGAAGTGGTCCAGGAAGAAGAGGAAGTGGTGCATGAGGAAAATGAATGGGGTTGGCATGCTCACTCAACACTACAATTTCCTCATTAATAAAACAAGAATGTGCAAAGACTGAATGTGGTGATTTATTATTATTTTTTTTTCTCGGAAGGCATTGAGCTGGTGTCCGAGGTGTCCGAGGCAGAACTACAGGAAGCATCAGGACCCGTTCCAGATCTACCAGAGGGCATTACCGTAGCCTACACTATACCTGAGAAAGTAAGACCTGCTCAAATATAAAGCACACAGTATAATAATGCTTGTTTGCTTGGTTGTTTTTTCAAGCTTGTGCACAGTTGAGATTTTCGTATGCAAACCACAGATGAAGTATGTGGGAAACAGACATCGTGTGTCATTTTTTGTTTTTAGAGCAGATGCTATGATGATCACTTGTAATAGTGGTGACAGCCCAAAACACAAATAATTAATACTCTTACATTTTTGGGCACAGACAGAATAAAGAGCGTATTTAAACAACGTGGTGCAAAATGTGTAAATTACTGTTGCGCTGGTCTAAAAATAGCAACAAAACACACCATACACGTCTTGTGCCTTATTGCGCCAGGTATATAATAGGGCCCTAGAACTACAGAGGCGATCATTTTGATTTTTAAATTTTTGCAATTGAATAACTTTGTTGAAATAAAACACACATCTACAGTATAAATCCCTGACTTTTACTAAGTAGGTTTATATTTCCTTCTAATATTGTTATTTTATTTCAATTACAAAACACAAAAGAGTTCTGATTATTTCTAGAAATACCTACCATACCGGTCCAAATAGCCGCATGCATTTCAGTGTCTGCTACTTTTCCCCGTGACTCTAAAGCCGTTTCTCAGTAAGCGTTCTTGCGTCCTTGTGTTCTCATGTAACGTCATCACCAAAGTTCAGTTCCAAAAGTCAGAACAGAGGACGCGTGAAAGAACCCGGATATGTTCTTGATAGCGAGGTTGCATCGATGCAGACTTGAGCGCAGTACTCGCTCTAGAAGTACCAGAAGCCATTGTGGCTGAATAAAGGAGGTGGGAAGTGCAGCATTTTTATTATTAAAGTTCAGAGATATAACTTATTTATCTCAGGAGTTTCCCTAAATGAGATGGTGAAAGTAAACCTTAATACGAAAACCTTAATAAAGGCATAAACACAAGGGTATTTATTTGCTGAAATTCATATTAAAGTCTATTTTATTTGTATATTTGTAAGGCTTTTGTGCATGTATTAAAAAAAACGAAAAAACCCCCCAATAAATCGTTGTATAAATGCTGTAAGGTTTACATTTCCGTTAAAATTGTGACCATCAGGAAGAACGCAGCATCTCATTTCTCACAGGACACGTTCTCTGTTCTCGCAGGCTCCAGAGTTCATTCTTCCAAGGTAACTTGGCAAGAAAGGTCTCCACAAGAACGTTCTCTGCATTCTTGGAATTGAGAAACAGCCTAAATAGTGCCTCTGTTGCCCAGCAACTTCCTGCCATCAAAAACATAACTTTACTTCAGATATGTCTTTCGAAACATACATACGCAGACATAGCCTAACTATACATTTATAGGCTGTATTACCAAAAAGATCATATTTTTGGGGTGATGACTTAAATATGATGACACACAATCAGAGCTTAATTTAAAATATGTAAATATGACGTCTTAAATGAGAACGTTCAGAATGGCTGCTATGGTAATTCTAGTAGTTATAGAGTTCTGGTAGTTCCAGTGTTTAAAGGGACCTAATCTGCCCCTTTTTACAAGATGCAAAATAAATCTCTGATTTCCCTAGAGAGTGTAAGTTGCAGCTCAAAATACAACACAGATTATTTTTCATAACTCTTTGAAACTAAACTAAATTCAAATGAGATTCAAAAGAGGTTGTAATGTGTCACCATAACAGCAGATTCAAAACTCTAATGGCGGACGGCTGCTCCTCACTCAGGGCTGTTTATGCTAATGAGGGAGAGTTCATCACTAATGGGTGGGGCTTTCCCCCTCAGATGACATGTACAAAGGGAAAATGTCAATCAAAATACAACGAGGAAAATAAGTATTGAACACGTCATGTTTTTTCCTGGGAATAATATCTCTAAAGGAGCTGTTGACATGGAATTGAACCAGATTTTGGTAAAAACCCAAAATATACAAACATAAAAATAAAACAAAACAAAAAAATCTGAAAAATGAGTTATGTGTAATAACAATGAAATGACACAAGGTGAAAGTCCTGAACTACTAAAACGTATTTAATACTTTATAGAAAAGGTTTTTTTGGTGATGGCAGCTTAAAGACGCCTCTCATATGGAGAATGAAGTCGCATGAATTGCTCAGGTGTGAGTTTTTCACAGACCTCAACCGAATGTCAAAATCTTGATGGTTCTGTGGGTCTCGTCTATCAAATCTGATCTTTAATTAGTATTTTATATTGGATTCAAGTCAGGTGATTGGCTGGGCCATTCTACAGATTTATTTTCTTTCTCTGAAAGCATTTGAGAGTTTCCCTGGCTGTTTTTGGATCATTGTTTTGCTGAAATGTCCACCCTGGTTTCATCTTCATCATCCTGCTAATGTAGATGTTGGACTGAAGCAGCTAATATTCATTTACAATGATGAAGGGCAGAGGGTTGCTGAAGAACTACTGAGAGATTTCAGCTGCTGTCTGGGCTTTCACTGCCTTTCTACACCTCCCTTTCTTCATGTGTTCAATACTTTTTCCCTGCGTCATTTCCTTTTATTACGCATAACTTAATTTGTAAACTAATTCGATTTGTTTTCTTTGCATATATGGATTTCTTTGGTTGTTACCAACATCCGGGGAAAATTTCAAGTCAACAACACCTTTAGAAATATGTTTTCTGAGAAAAAACATGACGTGTTCAATACTTATTTTCTCAGCTGTATTTCTCCAAACCATATTTTTACCATTACATGCTGGCTATATTCACACACTGCTGCCACACAACTGTTTAAACCGCTTTCAAAAGTGATTTTTTCATAATAGGTCCCCTATAACCCAAGTTTAAGTTCTGTTCAAAGTATTTAAAAAAATGTTTAACCTACAATATATATCCTAAGAAAACATAAAATGAAACAAACAAATAATTACACTCAAACGTTTGGGCTCTATTAATAATGTTTGTTTTCTAACATGTAATATTCAGCAAGGATGGATGCTGGATGCTTTTATCAAAAAAAAAAAAAAAAAGACAGGAGCAATGAAGCTGAAAATCCAGATTCACCATCACAGGAATAAAATTAAAAAAAAAAAAAAAAAAGTTATTCATAAATGGCGATAATTTACAATGTTATGGTTTTTTAACAAACATGCATTTTTAATCAAACATTGCATTATTTTTTCTTCATTCTCTCCACATATTTGTTTTGTTTTCCAGGATGGAGCATCAGGGGAGACGGTCGAGGAAACCGAGCAGAGTTTAGAGGAGCTGATGGCTCAGATGAAAAAGATGTAAGGAAACAGACATCACTGAACACAGAAATAATCTCTCCCACAGCCATTGAAGACCAACTCAATATTATTATTATTATTATTTTGTATACATGTAAACATCTGAGGTCTCACACAAATTAAGTTCATTTTTGTAACTCTGTTCTTGCGAGGTTACATTTACATTAACTGAAAATCTTTAATAGTGAATTTCCACCACTATTTAGATTTTTTTGCAGTGTTACGGTTCTCAGAGTTGGCTTTAATTCATTTTTTTAATGGCTGTGGTTCATGGCTTGAGCCACACAATCTAAATGATATCTCTAATACTGTATGTGCTTGTATCCACCCAGCCACAAATATTTTCAGACATTTTATCCTGATCATGACTGCTGTATTAAATGTTCTAACATTGGAATAATGCAAAAGAAAATAAATTTATTGTTGTTACATTCCATTTCGCATTTCCCGTCTTTCAACAAGCAGATTTTACAGTTATTTTCACTCAGTTATACATTTATTGGTCAAAGATACACATTAAATCTTTGAACGCATCATGTGAATTAAAAGAATTTTGCTATAAAATACACTTATCTAAACACAATGTAACGTAATACGAGACATAATTGAAATGAATTATTCAGTAAGTAGCATGTCCCAGAATGCAGCATTTCAAAGATGAGTTTGCTACGAAATGAGACACATTAGTAAACAGATTCAATTTGAGCACATTTCCAACTTTAAATATTGGCATTTTAAATATTTTGTACGGAAATTTTGCAAACATACAGTATTTCCTATACACATTACAGCTGGCTATCAAAATTGGAACAGGACATATAATTCACAATAAAAAAACAGTACCAAAATATGGCATATAATTACCAATCTATTGTAGATTAGCTTTTCATTGTATAATTCAAAACTATAATAATAGCACTATCGTTATGCATTGCCAAAAGCATATTATTGCACATGCTGTTTCCTGTGATGTTAAAGGGTTAGTTCACCCAAAAATACAAATGATGTTACTCATCCGTTCCCCTGAGACCTTCGTTCATCTTTGGAACACAAATGAAGATATTTTAGATAAAATCTTAAAACTATCCAGAACACAAATGAAGATATTTTGGATGAAATCCTAGAGCTCTCATTCTCCATAGACGGCAACAGCAGAGACGTTCAAATCCAGAAAAGAAAAGAAAAACATACCATGTGACTTCAGTGGTTCAACTGTAATCATACGAAGCTCCAAGAACACTTTTGTGCACCAAAAAAGCAATAAAAATGACTTTTTTGCTAATGTCTTCTATTTCTTGTCAGGTCAAAGTGCGTGTTTACTATACCAGTGTTTCCCAACCCTGTTCCTGGAGGCACACCGACAGTACATGTTTTGGATGTCTCCCTTATCTGACCCATTCATTTCAGGTTTTGGAGTCTCTTCTAATGCTCTGAGTTGATTCAGGTGTGTTTGATTAGGGAGAGGTTGAAAATGTGTACTGTTGGTGTGCCTTCAGGAACAGGGTTGGGAAACACTGTACTATACAACATATTTCCTTAAGAGTCACAGCGCAAAAGACATTACAGTTATTTTTAATCACACAAAAGTGTTCTTGGAGCTTTGTATGATTACATTTGAAGTCACATGGAATGTTTGACAATGTTTTTGGTTCCTGTTCTTGATTTGAACATCTCGGGACCGTTGTAGCCTAAAGAGGATGAGGGAGCTCTCAAATTTCATCTAAAATATCTTCATTTGTGTTCTGAAGATGAACGAAGGCCTCGGTGGATTGGAACAGCATGAGGGTGAGTAAATCAATACAGAATATTCATTTTTGGGTGAACTAACCCTTTAAACAATGTAAATATTCCCTTAGTAAAATGTGCTTTTTAATAAATAAAATATGAAATACAACAAAATCTCTATTGTTTTGTATCTATACAGATAATCTGTATATTATATTATAGTGTATTGCTATGTATGACAACTGTATGTGTATGTATATATATATATATATATATATGTATATATATATTAGGGCTGTGCGATTAATTGAAATCGAATTGCAATTTGAAATGTTGCGATTAGTTAATCGCAAGAGGCTGCAATATAAAATATACATGTATATATGTAAACAAGAATAACGAATAACATCTGAGGTGAAGTGCTTCAAAACCAGTCCGCTATGCTTCAGAAAATTGAACATGCTAGACTTTCTGCAATGGTGTCGTGAGGCATCGCAGACATGGTATCGGTTGTCATGAACTATGCCGCATTACACGAGAAGAAACGATTGAATCTTGTGTCATGACGTCCATTTGTCGTTTACGACTCCCAACGACACCCTACGTCAAGGAAATCATGCCAAAATCGTGTGATCTGACCGGGGCTTTATAACTAGCCAATTGAGTGAGCACACTTTCGTTCTTCCCAATCAGAATTGCACAACTGAACAATGCCCACAAAAAAAAAAAAAAGAAAACAAACAGGAAAGTGCTGACAAGTGGGATTATGGCGTCTGCTGCTTCAGAAGCATTAATAGACAAATTAATATCAAAGAACAACAGCATTTGTAATATGGGAATATTTTGGTTTCAAAGTCACAGTCATGAACAAAAACAGGTAATTTTTAAGAGCTGTCGCAGAATTGTTGCCACGGCTTACAGATTATTGAGCTGAAGTTTAAATTAAATTAAAATCAGCTTAAAGCTTGAATTAAATCGTAAATCAAATTGCAATCGCAATATGTCAAAAATAAATAATATATATATTTTTTTTAAACGCAATAAGATGTTTTCCAAATCGCACAGCCCTAATATATATATATTACACTACATACACTATCAGTCAAAAGTTTGTCATCAGTCAGACTAAAAATCTGTCATTTTTATGTTCTAAAAGAAGCCAATTTCTGCTCAACAAAGCTGCATTTATTTTGATCAAAAATACAGTAAAAATACGTTTTTTTTTATTCAATGTATTTTTCAAATTTCATTTATTCCTGTGATTCAAAGCTGAATTTTCATCATCATTACTCCAGTCTTCAGTTTCACATGATCCTTCAGAAATCATTATGATCAGTTATTACTTACTAATCACTAATAATGATTCCTGCAATGATCAGAGCTGAGAATATTTTGTCTTCATAGTATCATGGAAACTACATTTTACTTTTGGATTCTTTGATTAAAAAGAAAGTTTAAAATTCTAGCTTTTATTTGCTATCTTTTTTTACATTATAAATGCATTTATGGGCGACATTGTGGCTCAGCGGTTAGCACTGTCGCCTCACAACAAGAAGGTCACTGATTCGAGTCCCGGTTAGGTCAGTTTGCATTTCTGTGTGGAGTTTGCATGTTCTCCCCGCGTTGGCGTGGGTTTCCCCACAGTCCAAAGACATGCACTATAGATGAATTGAATAAACTAAATTGGCTGTAGTGTATGTGTGTGTATGAGTGTGTATGAATGTTTCCCAGTGCTGGATGCAGCTGGAAGGGCATAGGCTGTGTAAAACATATGCTGGATAAGTTGGCGGTTCATTCCGCTGTGGTGACCCCTGATGAAAAAAGGGACTAAGCCGAAGGAAAATGAATGAATGAAATGCATTTACTTTCACTCTTGAACAATTTATTGCGATTAATAAAAGTATATAAAATTGTACTGTATCAGTTTTTGTTTCCCAAACTGACAAGAACTACAACAGCAATACTACTACTACTACTACTACTACTACTAATATAAATAACAATAATAATAATAATAATAATAATAATAATAATAAATGTTTCTTCTTGAGCAGATCATGATATTATTATATTTGAAGGATTATGTGACTAATCATGCTTAAGATCCAGCTTTAAACCACAATAATTAGTTATAAAGTACATTCTATAACAGTTATTTAATATTGCAATAACATTTCACAATTTCACAGTTTTTACTGTATATTTGAGTAAATAAATACAGTCATGGTGAGCAGAATACGCTTATTATAAAACATAATATATATATATATATTTTGACTGGTAGTGTATATAATATCAAAAAGAAGACATTACATGGCAGGAAAGAGGATGGCGTTTAGACTGGACAAATGTAGATAACCTATTTAATGTTTACTGGAAGATGTTTCATTATTGCAGTTGAAATGATACAAGCATTATGCTAGATAAGATTTCACCTGGAATCATTTGCATAATCTTGGCAGTAGTGACAGAAATGTATAAAAAATATGCAGATTTCTGGTATCTCACGGAAGTGTGTGCTTTGGAAGAAGAATGATATTTAACAATTACTGCATCTATAAACCTACTGTAATACTGACATTACACAACCAACCAACACTGGAACTTTATCCCAGATACTGGACATCTTTATACTTAAGTTTATCTCTTTTTTTTTTAAAGTCTGACAATAATAGAAAAAACCAAGCTATATATCAAGTAAATACAGACAGAAAATGTACATGATATTTTCCATCACATCTTTCTGAGAGAAGAAACTATTGCGCCACTGTTTATCTTACTTGCGACTTCACATTTGGTAACTCTGGCTTCTTATCTTGTTACTGTTGATTTTATTTTATTTTTTCTCACAGTCACAACTTCAACTCATAACTGCTGAGTCATTCCTCCAAACTGCGACTTTATATTTCAAAACTGTGGCTATGTCTACTTATTGTGACATTCTTTCCTAAAAGTGTGACTTCACGTCTCGTACCTGCCATGTTAGTTCTTGTAAACATTATTTCTTGTAACTGCGATTTATTCTTTTCTTGGTAACACTTTACTTAACAGGATTTTTCATAAGACTGACACTTTTGTAATCGAATAAGATTTTATTCATGCTTGTGACAATTGTATTTAAGTGTTATTTGCTCAGTTATGTCATTTTAAATGCAAAGATGACATTGTTTGACAACTTGACAAACGAATACATGATTAACCTGTCTTTGTCATAACAACTTGACATTATTAAGACAACAAAACCTGTCCATTTCTTTGTCATGACAACTTGACGTTACGAAGACAACATAACTTGTCATAACTCTGCCATCAACATAATTGTCATGAGGCCATTATAATCACTGATCACTTTTTTTCAGTAAAACAATTGACATTAAAATGTCTCATTAAAAGCCTCAATACTCTGTCAAATAATTTCATAACAGCATCATTAATATTCTCCTTGACCTCAACTACTGAGCTAAAAATTGAATCTATAATTGCGTAAATCTAACCAATGACCCAACTTCAATGACTCAGGATTATGATTTCCTCTAATTACTAATAATTCTCACGCTCATGCTGAGAATTCACAGAACTTCATTTTTTTATATGAATAATAAAATGTTTAGAGTGTCATATGCAATAAAATATAACTTTATACATTTTAATAATTAACATTTTTCTCTGATGAATAGTTTTATTTCTCTAACATCTATTTATCTTTTTTCCCGACATTTAAAATATTCTATTATCTGTCGGAGGAAACAAAAACATTATTAAATGAAAAATATTCATTCATGACACTGTAATAAAAATATTTGACAACATATTGACACCTAATGACATTTTCATGACAAATAAAATTTGTAGCACTGTAGCTGAGGTCAAGAAAAATATAAGTGATGCTGTTATAAAATTATTAGACAGAGTATTGGCGCTTTTAATGAGACATTTTAATCAATATTCATGATTTATGACAAGTTATGTTGTCTTGATGTCTTTGTCATGACAACTTGACATTATTAAGACAACAAAACCTGTCCATTTCTTTGTCATGACAACTTGACATTACGAAGACAACATAACTTGTCATAACTCTGTCATAAACATGATTGTCACGAGGCCATTATAATTGTCATGAATATTTTTTGGTCACTTTTTTTTCAGTGAAACTAAATTAATTTGAATTAATTAAAAAACTTAAATACTCTGTCAAATAATTTCATAACGGCATCAATAATATTTTCCTTGACCTCAACTACTGAGCTAAAAATTGAATCTATAATTGCGTAAATCTAACCAATGACCCCACTCTATCATTATGAGGTGAGCTTTCAATGACTCAGGATTTTCATTTCCTTTAATTACAATTTATAATTTATAATCTGCCATGCACGCTCGACATGCTGAGAATAAGCGCTGATGGCTGCTGTGAGTCAGGGACTTGAATTTATTCAGCGACATGATTTAAAATATTTTTTTTAGAGTGTCCTATGCAATAAAATATAACTTTATACATTTTAATAATTAACATTTTTCTTGGAAGAATGATTTTATTCCACTAACATCTATTTATCTTTTTTCTTAGATTTGAAATAGTCTATTATCTGACCTTCTGTCGGAGGAAACAAAAACATTAAATGACAAATATACATTCATGACGCTGTAATAAAAAGATTTGGACAGAATATTGATACCCATGACATTTTAATGACAAATTCAATTTCAACCACTGCAGCTGAGGTCAAGAAATGTATGAATGATGCTGTTATAAAATGATTTGACAGAGTATTGACGCTTTTAATGAGATATTTTAATGACAAATTTTTAATCACAAAAGTTTGTTGCACTAAAAAAAATTCATGATTTATGACAAGTTATCTTGTGTTGGTAATGTCAAGTTGTCATGACAAAGACATCAAGCGACGCCATCTTAGCATTTAAAATTACACAACTGAGCCAATGACATTTTCATGATGTGTCATGATTATAAAGGTTTCATGACAGTTTTTCGAACACCCCCTTCAAGTAAAATGTTACATCCCATTGCAACATAAATTCTTGTAATGGTCACTTTTTTTTGTAAATTTGATGTTATTTCTTGAAATTAAGCTTTCACAAATAACAGCTGCATCTAAATGCAAACTGTTTGTCCCCATTGAAACTTCTTTTATTAAGTCCTAATATGGTATCTAATGTGACTTTACATCTCCCTTTTTAAATGCAGCTCACAATTACCTTTTTCTTATACTTCCTCTTTCTTTAGCACTATTATGTTCATGAAGATGCTACAAAACTCTACTTTAGACATCTTAGACTTGATCAGTAATGCTCTTTAAATGTCACTGATATGCTGATTCAACAGCATGCTGCCTGACGAGACATCAGTCACAATTACAAGTATAAAGCGCTACTTTTCTCAGCTTTTACCTTTTTATACCTTGTTACACCCAGTGGCAGTGAACATTAGATTAAAACACTGATGATTTAAATGACTTTAAACAAAACATGAGTAGGAATGAGAACAGTTTTTTTTTTTTTTTTGTCATGCATATTTGATATTTCCATGTAGAGGTCTTCAACCACAGGCCTAAACACAGCAGGTGTAGTCGATATGGCTTCACCTTATTATTACATTTTGTGTGGTCAGGTGTCACCTTGATGTGTTTGGCAGGACGGGGCTCCGCATGCTAAAGGTGTCACCGCTAGATGAGTGACGGGAAGGGGCCTTACCGCACACCAGAGATGGCTCAGCCTCTTTAATTTCCATTGCTCGCTTGTAGAGTTCAGCAGCCTTCTCAAAATCACCCTCCTCGTAACTGATGAAGTAAGAGAGGAATTGGCATGGGGTTGCAGTACAGTGTTCCAAGTATTTGCTATGTGGATGGTGGATAGTAATATTTTAATTTTAAACGTACTGCAGAATATTTAAATTAAAATATACAAATATATTATTTCCTAGGTGTAGCATGTAATGCCCAATACTGATCCCAGAGGCACTCTCTATCTGACTGTTGTAGATATTTGTCTTTTTCAAGTATTTCAGACAATATTATTATATTTTATATTTTATATATATATATATATATATATATATATATACATATATATATATATACACACACACACACACACACACACACACACACACACACACACACACACAGTTCTGTCTGGTTCTCAAATCTGATTGGCTGATAGCTGTAAGATATTAAAGTAATATCAGCACCTTCACTATTGTGTATTACTTGGCCCACACGAGTGGCAAGCAGAGGACTACAGTTTGACAAATATTGCATCTGTTGGACAACATAATGTACTTCAGAGGCTTTTTTAGGCGAGAATGTAGTTGTTTAGATTGCAACTATGCAGTTTATTTATAAGCATAATACCTATTTTAAATATTCATAATTTCGGAGATTATGGCCTTGGCGGCCATCAGTCTGTCTGAGCAGACCAAAGACGTTTCTGCCACAAGATGGCGACAGAGACCGCATAATAAATCCTTAGGGGAGAAAACAGCATTTTTTCAGCGTACGTTTCAAACAACAGTTAAACAAATCATTACAGAACAGGTAAGTGTCATTCTAAGTCGATCTCTCTCTTTTGTATTTTGTAGTGCTGTATTTATACCATAATAATCTGGTAGTGTTTGCTTTGCTTTGGCTTTTTCGGGGTTAATTATTGTGATCTCCTGATTGCAACAGAGAAATACTGGGAAATCTCTGTAGATTAATGGCATTTCATGCCGTTCAGCTTTATAGTCTTAAAATGTGAGCAAAATCACCTGTTTTGTCATCATTTTAGACATTATGCTAGAGAATCATTCAAATGCTAGTTCTAAAGTGACGTTGGTAAATTAGTAACTGTTTCTGCTGTTCTGACCATCAGCTGCAGATGTGTATGAACGGCGGAAGAAAGTAGAAAGAAGAAAGTTCCTCCTACAAAAGGGTTTTTGAGACTCTCCGTGTTTGATTTTCTTTTTTATATACATGATTATGCCATTGAACTGTTGTATAAACGCAATATCACATGAGTAGCAGTGCGATATGGCTGTATATCGTCACACTAAGGCACTCGGCCTGCGGCCTCAAGCCAACGCATGCCTCCCACCAGTGCCGATATACAGCCATATCGCTGTATATCGGCACTGTGTGATATTGCTCATATATTGCAAAGAAATTTAAACACACTGCAGAACATTAAAATTAAAATATAAATGAATATTATTTCCAAGGTGCAACATATGTATAATGAAAACAGCAGAGGGCCTAATACAGATCCCTGAGACACTCCCTATCTGACTGCTGTAGACTGCTATGTCAGTCAATGCCAGTGCTTGCAAAATCTACATTGTGTCAATTTTATATCAGCATACAAAACCGTCAAATATTTTATTTGCATTGTAATATTCTACTTATATTAGAATCATCAGAAATACACATTGTAATTTTTGCCTAACTACATAATTAATACTTTCCTATGGACACTACTTTAACACACTATTTTTTTTTTTTTTGGCTGACACCAGAATACTTTCTAATTGTAACAATGAAATAAGCATGGCTAACCTGAGTACAGCCAGGTTTTTCAGAGTCTCTCCAACACGAGGGTGCAGTCGCCCAAGACTGTCCTCATAAACTTTGAGAGCACGTTCATACAAAGGCAATGCATCGCTGTGCTGCTTCTGCAACACAAATACACATCCCATGAGTAATATCTTCAAATAAAGAAGCAAGAGGGCCAAAAAATGAGAGGTTTCTCACCAGCTGGCAGTAGAGAACTGCAAGGTTAACCAAAGCAGTGGCCACACTGGGGTGCTTGGGCCCAAAGCTCTTCTCTCTGATCTCAAGAGCTAGTTCATATAGAGGAACTGCTTTTTCCAGCTTCCCCTATCATACATGCATCAATTTAAATATGTCAGAGTTTCATGAACAATATTAGAAAGAGAAACATTGCTAAATTAATATTTGTATAATTGCTACTTGTCTGCAGCTGGCGTGCACTGACTCTTTCCTGTGGTTTCTCACCCTGCGTTTGTAAAGCATGGCTAAGTGTTTGAGGGTATAAGCGAGTGACGGGTGATCTGGGGCCAACGCTCGTTTTCGGATGTCTAATGCTCTTTCGTACAGCTCCTCTGCACTCTCGTATTCTTTCCTCTCGCTGTGGAGTGCAGCCAGGTTGTTGAGAGACTGGGCGCAGTCGGGATGGTCTGGTCCCAGCACACGCTGACGCATCTCCAGAGATCGAGTCAGGAACAACTTTGCTGCACTAGATTTAAAAAAAGAAAAAGAAATTAAAGGTGACAGCAAATGGGAAGTGTGTTTTAAAAATAAACTACTCAAGTATAGAGTGTAGGTCATAAGCTAATTTAGGTGCATAGCGTGTAATTAAACAAAAGCAAAAAACATACGCACTGCTGAATGGCTGTGCTTGAAGGACAAAATACCCAACAATGGGATCGTTGCTGGCGCATACAACAAGCTTGACCTTCCAACATGTACATCACTTGAGACATTTTTCAGCTGATTGTAGTATTTCCTTCTACACTTGCTTTCCATTCATAAATACAAAATTTAATTCATTGCATTTTTGCAGTCAACACATACACACACAAGTATCTATATCTCCCTCTCTCTCTCTCTCTCTCTCTTATTGGCATGACAAATGTTACAAATGTATTGCCAAAGCATTTATAAAGTTTACATTAAAAAATAAAAGAACATACATATATAATAAAAAAAAAACCACAGTAAATAGTAGTTGTAGTAGTTAAAAAAAATTATCAGAATTATTAGCCCTCCTGTGATTTTTTTAAAATTTATTTATTATTATTATTGTTATTATTATATTTCCTTTCTTTTCTTTTTCAAACATATCACAAATGATGTTTACCAGAGCAAGGAATTTTCCCAGTATTTTCTTCTGGAGAAAGTCTAATTTGTTTAATTTTGGCTAGAAAAAAAACAAACAGTTTTGGTCAATATTATTAGCCCCCTTAAGCAATTTTTTTATTTGGTTGTCTACAGAACGGGCGGTGCGGTGACGCAGTGGGTAGCGCTGTTGCCTCACAGCAAGAAAGTCGCTGGTTCGAGCCTCAGCTGGGTCAGTTGGCATTTCTGTGTGGAGTTTGCATGTTCTCCCTGTGTTCTCGTGGGTTTCCTCCGGGTGCTCCGGTTTCCCTCCACAGTCCAAAGACATGCGGTATAGGTGAATTGGGTAAGCTAAATTGACCGTAGTGTATGTGTGTGTGTGTGAATGAGTGTGTATGGGTGTTTCCCAGTACTGGGTTGCAGCTGGAAGGGCATCCACTGCATAAAACATATGCTGGATAAGTTGGCGGTTCATTCCGCTGTGGCGACCCCTGATTAATAAAGGGACTAAAGAAAATGAATGAATGAATGTTTATAGAACAAACCACCGTTATATAATGATTTGCCTAATTACCCTAACTTGCCTAGTTAACCTAATTAACCTAGTTAACCCTTTAAATGTCATTTTAAGCTGAATACTGGTGTCTTGAAAAATATCTAGTAAAATATTATGTACTGTCATCATGGCAAAGATAAAAGAAAACAGTTAGAAATAAGTCATTAAAACTATTATGTTTAGAAATGTGTTGAACTAAAACTCAACTAAATGACTATGACTGTTGGTTACCTCTTGATAGATTGTGTGGCTTGTTTCATCATATGCAAACAAGTATCTACAAACTGATAGGTGTGAACTGAAAGACCCTTTTACGATAGGTGTGAACCTTTGAGTTCTCAATGGGTATAAGTCAAACAACAGCTGAAACATCTGACTCCTGCTCAACATCCTGCTGAGCTTAGCAAACACAGAATGGTTTGTTTGTAGCTAGCATAAAGTTCTGTCTCACAGTTTAAGTTATTTGAAGACCTACAGGTTAACATCAATGTTGAGGAACTGTACTATTTACTATCTTCAGTAAAGTCTTCTCCCTATAAGAACTTTTGTCAGCTTACTTATTGTGTGTATTAGAGTCATCTGATACATTGGTGAGCCACCCAAGAACGGTTTGGCCAAATACAGCAAAATCGAACACTTTTTATGTCTTTATTTATGAGCTCCATACTGCTGTGTTGTTAATGTAATGTAATCAGGGGTTGCATTCCATTCATTCATTCATTCATTTTTCTTCGGCTTAGTCCTATGTTTATCAGGGGTTGCCAGAGCGGAATGAACCGGCAACTATTCCGGCATATGTTTTACTCATCGGATGCCCTCACAACCGCAACCCAGTACTGGGAAACACCCATACACTCTCACATTCACACACACTCATACACTATGGCCAATTTTGTTCACCCAATCCACAAAGCGCATGTCTTTGGACTGGGGGAGAAACCCAGAGGAAACGCATGCCAACATGGGGAGAACATGCAAACTCCACACACAAATACCAACTGGCCCAGCCAGGACTCTTCTTGCTGTGAGGCGACAGTGCTAACCACTGAGCCATCGTGCCGCCTGGTTGCAATCCAATGGAAGAACCAATGGCTTTTTATTTTTATTGCTGTCCCGAGAGAGAACCCTGAGCTTGGAGATAATTGAGCCCAGGGCTCCCGTCTGGTCAAAGAGCATATAAGGGGGTACGAGATCAGGTAGTTCTCGAGAGCTCCCCCTGGTAAAGGAGGAAAAAGGAGATGGGGTGGACGGGGGGGATTCTTCAAAAACGAAGATAAGGGAATAAGACAAGACGGGCTATTTATTGTGAATTTGCAATAATCTAATTGGTTTATTAATAATTTCAGATGAGAGACCAGCCACGATCAATCATACCACGTGCTTCTCTCGAAATTAGTTTGTGAAACTTCACGAGATGACAGCTTAATTCATAAAATGGCATTAGAAGCTTCAAATGTAAATATGACATGACAAAAAAATTAATTCAGTAGTGTTATATGAATGAACGTTATAGCCATTGTAGAAGTTAAAGAATTCTAGAAGTTTCAGTGTTCATTTCTCTTCAGCTGAAGAAACAAAGTCATAGGCTGAAGGTGATAACCAGTAATTTTTGGGTGATTTGTTTGTTTGTTTGTTTGTCTCTCTCAAGGTTTTGCCGATTTTACATATGTGGAAACGTGTTTGTTTTTTTTTCTTCAGATGTAGTGGTATTACTGAATTTATGAAATCATGATTTACTCACTCTAGGTTGTTCTGCAGGTAATAAAGCACGCCGAGCTCATTTAGAGTTTTGGCACAATCTGTTGAGTCTTTGCCAAGTGTCAGTTCCTCTAACTGTAGTGCCCGTTGCTTCAGAAGTGCGAAACCATACTAGAGAGAACACACAAATGTGGCATAAAAGATTCTTCTTCTTTTTTCTACTTTCCCTCTGAAATCCCCATCCAGTGAGTGGGAACAAATGAAAACACAAATGAAACTCAAATGTGTCTCAAATCACTGCTGGGTCTTTCCTCACCATGTGGCCCTTCTGTCGTGCTGTCTTCTGTCTGATCTTGATGGATCTCTTTCTCAACTTCTCAGCCTGCTCATATCTAAATCAAATTAAAACAGAATTATACCAGCTCTATATCAAAGTCAGTGACACTTTACAATAAGATCCCATTCATAAACAGCATTTAACATGAATATTAATCATTCATTTGAGCATTCACTAATACATAATCAGTGAATGGTTCTATTTAGTTTATTAACAAGTTACTTACTGTTAGTTAATGTTAACTAATGGGACCTTGTTGTAGAGTGTTACCATAAAATCAACAACCTGATTAATATGTATACTATAGATTACAAAACATATACAAAGGGTCTAAAGGGATCGGTTCCAAACCCTAGAGAATTGCCTACTTACACTTCAAGTGTAGTATTGTAAATGACAGCATTGTATGTCAAATGTGAATTAAGACAATCCTGCTATGGACTGCAAGAATAATGTAAAATAAACACTACCATTCAAAGAAATTATTATTTAAAAAAAATTATATTAATTAATTAATTAATTCATGCGTCACGGTGGCGCAGTGGGTAGCATGATCGCCTCACAGCAAGAAGGTCACTGGTTCGAGCCCCGGCTGGGTCAGTTGGCATTTCTGTGTGGAGTTTGCATGTTCTCCCCGTGTTCGCGTGGGTTTCCTCCGGGTGCTCCGGTTTCCCTCAGAGTCCAAAGACATGCGCTATAGGTAAACTGAATAAGCTAAATTGGCCATAGTGTATGTGTGTGAATGCAAGAGTGTATGGGTGTTTCCCAGTACTGGGTTGTGGCTGGAAGGGCATCCGCTGCGTAAAACATATGCTGGATAAGTTACGCGGTTCATTCCGCTGTGGCGACCCC
Source organism: Danio jaintianensis (assembly GCA_903798115.1). Lineage (NCBI taxonomy): Eukaryota > Metazoa > Chordata > Actinopteri > Cypriniformes > Danionidae > Danio > Danio jaintianensis. The sequence goes on along the minus strand of CAIGQV010019124.1, from coordinate 1,838,961 downwards.
TGATTAATAAAGGGACTAAGCCGAAAAGAAAATGAATGAATTAATAATTAATTCATTCATTTTCCTTCGGCTTAATCCCTTATTTATAAGGGGTCGCCACAGCGGTATGAACCGCCAACTATTCCGGCATATGTTTTATGCAGCGGATGCCCTTCCAACCACAACCCAGTACTGGGAAACACCCATACACTCTCCCATTCACACACACACACACACTACGGCCATTTTAGTTCATCCAGTTCACCTATAGCGCATGTCTTTGGACTGTGGGGGAAACCGAAGCACCTGGAGGAAACAGACGCCAACACGGGGAGAACATGCAAACTTCACACAGAAATGCCAACTGGCCCAACCAGGCCTCGAACCAGCGACAGTGCTAACCCCTGAGCCACCGTGCCGCCCCATTATATTAATTATATTTGATAAAGATGTAAACTTATCAGGTGTGACAGTAAAAACATTTGTAATGTCTATTTCTATTTCAAATAAACATTTTTGTAAATATTCTGTTAATCAGTATCTGGAAAAAATAAATAAATGACTCAGACCTCTTTCATACACACTATGGTGTGGGGTTTGGATGAAATATGAGCAAAGCACAACACTTTTTTGGATGTTTGTCAAGTTTTGTTGCAAAATATACTGCACATCATAAAACATTTAGTTTTGTATCTTATAGTTTGGTCTTAAAAATGAATCTAAATGCTTAGCAAACCCAGACCAAAACAACCAAGAGAACCAAACTACAGGTTTGGAGACAGCCTTAAGGTGTACTCACACTAGGCACGGTTTCTTGAACCGAGCCCGGACGCGATTGTCCCCCCTCCCCTCTCCCCGCACTCACACTGCAACTGTTCAGTTAGGAAGAGAAGCGCTCTCGCTCAGTACAATGGAGATTGCTTTAGTTATATTGTTTTGTATTATTTTAAGTTGTTTGGGATGCGGTGACATACAGTCAAATCTTTTGCAGAACAGATCCACTACTTTTGACGCTCATAAATTTTCATGAAAGTCATCGTGCTGCACGTATTAGGAGGTTTGCAGAAGGTGGCATCTGATGTGCAGCGAGGGGTAAATAATAGTTTGTCTTTGATAAACTATGACAGTTTGCGTTCATTGAAAAGTTAGAATGAGTAATAAATTCTTATAAAACAGTCCCTTAAAAGTGATGTTGGGTCTTCAGTTTCACAAGGCGTGCTTTGCACTCACACTATAAGCGTACCGTGCCCAGCACAACTGAACCGCTCCAAACCACCTCTTCCAACTGGGCCAGGGCCAAGCGAACAGCACCAGGGCGCAGCATGGAGCACTCACACTTGTCAAACGAATCAAGAAATCAGCCTAGTATGAGTACACCCTTAGAGTCCGATCACACTGAATGACCATTCAATTCTGTAATTGCAAGGCGAACTACATTGCCTTTTGTTAACTTTACAAAAGAGCAGTGTGCTGTGTTTTTTATGTTGCTAGGCAACCACTATCAACAGTCTTTGTGCTGTAGCGCATGACGTTGGGCACATTTTCTGCAGTTTGCAAAATTGACTTAAGCAAACGGATGCACTTAGAGCACTCCAACGAAAATGGAAGGGCGCAACAGGCGGGTAGAGCATGAAATGCCAAAATATACGCTGCCAATAGAAAACTATTTTTGCAAATGCGCCTCTCAGCAAAAAATATGTTTGATGTGATTGGAGCCTTATGATTGGAGCCTTAGCCACTTGTGTGGTAAGGATGCTGCCTTAGAAGTACAGTAGCTCCCCATGTACACAACAAGGCATCCCATTAGGATTTGAACCAAAGACTATGCATACCAGAATACGAATTGAAGAAAAACATGCTTTACTTGTTTTGTTTCTGGTAGAGCAGTGAAAGTGAGTCTAGTTCTCTAGCGACGGTGCTGTGTTCAGGGCCATAAGCGTTTTCGCATATCTCCATAGCTTGTTTGTACAACTGCTCTGCGTTTCCAAATTTCCTCCAATGAACGTACACCCCCGCCAGCTGGTGCAGGGACTGAGCCACACTTGGGTGGTCGGGGTCCAGAGCCGTCTCGCGGATCTCTAAGGAGCGCTGCAAGGGGGCCACCGCCTTGAAACAACACAATCACAACAATTATAAAAGCTTTTAGATGGAATATATAATTTTGAGACAAATCACAGAGATCACAATTTTGTATCTTCAGATTGAATAACATATATTTAACTCCAAGCTGTGACTTTGGTAATCTAGTTAAAGGTGCAGTATATAGGATTGAACTAGTAGGACTGCAGAGTGTAGGATTTACCTAGTAGTTGAACTAGGAATTGGGGTCCAAAGTGTTTTTTTTTTCACCTGGCATCTCCTCAGACATGACGCACACACAGGTTGCCAGATTGATGACACCAACAGATTGTGAGCATGCCTGAAAATCGAGCCTAAAACTGATTTATACTTCTGTGTCAAGCACACGCGTATGGTCCGGCACAGCCTTTGCGTGGTCGCATACCCCTCGCCGTGGCTGACGCGCACCTCTCAAAAAATTTAACTACACGTCGCAACGACGCATAGCGCAAGCTCTGTGATTGGTCGGCTTGGTAGCGGTGACGAGTGTGGGTGGTGCTGAGAGCCGTGAGCCCGATGGAGCTATTGTTTACAAGTGTGGAGTCCTGTGATGGAAACTTTTGTTTTGTCTTTACCTTATGATTAAAGTTGTTGCATGTCCGCCGGTTCCCGCGTAGTGTTTCGGAAGTGTTATTGCAGAACAACACAAACAGCACGCAGAAGTATAAATGCACGACTACATGCTAGGCATGTGCCATGGGTCACGGCAATCACTCGACGCAGAAGTATAAATCAGCCTTTGCACTGTAAGCTTATCAGCTAATGTTTACGTCTGTAATATTTTAATTGTTTGCAAAATAAAGACCACCTTATGTGGATTTTTCTAAGTATTATTCTGTGTCTCATTTTGGTAGACTGCTACTGAACACCATAGGTCACATTTTTTGGAAGCGCATGCATACATTGATGCAGCCTTCATGAACCAAGGCAACCCGGGGTCATAAAATATAATTGGGTAAACTGGCAGTGGGTGGGGACCAAAACAAAGACACGTAATGCATATTTTCAAAGGGGAATAACTGACTTCATCTTTGTTTTTCTTCACTTAACATTTTTCTTAAATATCTGCAAACATATTATGGTATTTTTATTCTATAGAAGAATCAAAAATGTACATAAACTACCTTTAAGTCCTAAATGGCAGGTAACAAACATTTTGTAGCCAAATTGGGCAGTGAATGAAAACATTTCACATCCGACAGATGTTCGTTTGTCTTTCAGTGTGTATCACCTGACTGAGCAATCCCAGGTCTTTGAGGAATCGCCCCAGTGTTTCGTACAAGTTGGCCAGTCGGCTCATGCTCTGCTCACTCTCACAGGTCTTCTCAAACTCCTTCAATGCGTCGAAATACTCCATCGCCATCGAACACTTATCCTTACCCACAAACTGCCAGTATGCCAGAAGCTCCGTGAAATGACCCCTAAGAACACAAGAACCGATTTTAGGACATATTCACAAACAGTGGAGGAAATAGAGACCGGGAACATGAGAACGTACCTCTTGTAGAGGTTTTGAGACACAAACAGGTTGAGCAGACTCATCTGAAGTTTACTTCGATCTTCCTGCTGCTGCAGTAACCATGGCAACTCATCAGCCACTCTCCAGGTAACTCGGTCTTGCCTGACGCAACAAAAAAGATTCAATAAAGAAATTGAAAAAAAGTCAACATGGCAGCAATGTGTTTAGGCAACATCAGTTTTTTGAAGGACAAAAGAAGGAAAAATAGTGAGAACGTGCTGATGATGTTTCCTTTCTGTGTGAACAAGGTGCGCAAATCAACATTTTGACAGGCAGGTAGAAAGCCTATCATGATGTTTGGGCCGAGCATTTTGATTGAACAAAGTTTTTTGGTCGCACACCTTCTAAAGACAATATAAATTCCTTTAGACCACATAACTTAATGAGTGCTATTGAGATATGAAGAGACATTCAACCAGGATAGCAAAAAACAAATCACCTACCCTGCTTTTAAAGGTGTATTATATAGGATTGACAGTGGTAGTGGTACCTAGTGGTAGACAGGGATGGGCAAAAATACATTGAAATGTATTTTAAAATAAAATACAAAATACCTCAGTTTTACATGTATAAAAAAAAAACTACAAAATACAGCAGTCACAAATGTATCAAAATAAAATACTGTATTTTGTATTTTGAAAATACAAAATACTTTTACAAGGGAGCATTACATTTCTTGCAAACCTTCTATCAATAGGCATATTTGATCAATCCCTTGACCATTAAATTGACTTACTCTTTCATTTTAGCATACATTTTGTACAAATTTCATACAGAAAGTCCTGTTTTAAAGATGATCTGTTTAATCACTGTAAAAACCATGTAATGCAGATAATGAGTTGGAATAAAGTACTATATATCGTTATTGTGTTTCCATCCATTGCGTGGCCAATGAAATTGCAACCATCTCTTAACAGTCTTATAGGGTGATATATGAAGATGTTATATTATTTATTTTTGTTCAATAAATGTAGTTTTTTTTGCAATTAGGATCTTCAATACTTAATGTAAAAACATGATGTCTGAAAACTACTAAAATCTCCAGTTTTAGTAATTTCTATGAATCATTTTGCAATTGTACTCTTCAATGCTCAACATAAAACATGATCTCTAAAAAATTGAGTTATTTTATTTTATCACTTTTTGCAAATAAACTGCTCATATGCATCCTGCTGCTGCCGTATAGACTGGGATGTTATTAAATATTTGTGTCTCATATACTGTACTGTGTCATTTTGACATCTCTTCATTAACTGTACAGAGCACCTGCAGATCAGCTACTGGCACTTGAAACAGTCTACGAAGTATTCTAGGAATCGCCACTGTAGGACTTATAGTATGTTGTTTGTCTTATTTTCTTAGTATGTACATCAGCAATCCACCTTAAACTACAATTATTTGTACAGTATACTCATTCCAAGATGTTTTCAGTTCTTCTTTAACTGGAAGAGTCTGTTTACCCTCTTAGTGAGCACCAGTACAGTCTTTAGGTGTTTTATATTTCTGAAGTTCCTCTGCATTTCCACCTGCAGCCCTGAGACTGATTATGTGCTGAAGGCTCCACATCCTGTTCTTAAGGACTGATATTTTATTCCATCTCATTTCTTAAGCAAAGATGCTGATGCCAAATTGTACACTAAACTGCCATTACATATTACTGGTCTTAGCACTGTGCAGTATACTATTTTTAATGATTGTGGACTTGTTCCCAAATCTACCTATGCCATTTGTCAGTTATTTTCTTTGGGCCCTATCATACACCCGGCGCAATAAGACGCAAGACGTGTTTGCCGCGACGTGTTGCTATTTTCAGAGCAGCGCAACCTTAATTTTCCTGTTTTGCGCCTTGTTGTTTAAATAGTAAATCCATTTGCGCCACTGTGTGGACTTATGGGTGTTCCGGTCTAGAAAGGAGGTGTGTTAAGGCGCATTGTTGGAGCGTTGCTATTTTGAGGAACTAAAATAGACTACACAATTGACCAGCTGAAAGCAGGTCTAAAGTCTAGTGCAGAGCGCGTTAGTTGTGCGCCTTAAAAGCATACACATTGCTTAATACACACAGGATGTACAGCAATACGCAAATATCTTTACAAATGAAAAAGAATTAAAGGATTAAAATGTTACAAAAATTATAATTTTATACATAAATATAAAAACCACTGGCTCCATGCCTTCTTCATCTCGGGGGGCTTTTTTTTTGTTTATTCATGACACTCTGCATTTGTACAGTATAATGTTATTATTATTCGCAGTATTATTTATTATATGTATATTTATATTTGTTTTAATAAAAACAAGTTTAGATTTGTCCAGATTTGTTTGTTTTGGAGACATCTGCATCACTATATGGGGCATAAGAACAGGATGTGTGTTTGGATAGAACTCTTTGCTTTTGCCACACTTTGCTGGAGATTAGAACTAAATTTAGAAACAGTTATGAAACAAATCTTTGCGCTTAACAAACGAAATTAAATATATAGGCATATATAAACATATATATATATATGATGGGTGTCTTCAGTGGAGAGCGTACAACATCGTTTCCTTACTCCACAAAAGTAAAGGAGTAAAGAGAAAGTAAAGAGGCTGAATGGAGGAGGCACATTCTTTATTCTTGATGCAGATGGTCTGTTTAACTGTTTTCTCGCTAGTGAACTATTCAGTTTTTCCATTGAGTTTATCCACTTACAAAGTCGCCATGTAAATAATAAATGCGCCAAGGTGGGACGCAACTGACTCTTAAAGGGAATGGGAGATGAGACTCTGATTGGTTTAATGCACGTTATGCTCAAAACACACCCAGAACTCATTAAGAGAATAAGCACAACCCTGTTACACCATGCACCGTGGCGCAAACCATATTTTTACGTCCTTAAAATAACAAAAGTGGATTCGGACACGCCCTTAATGCTTTTGCGCCATGCGCTTTAGACTCTGTGCCTACATCGTTAAAATTGAACCCTTTATGTGTGTTGCATAATTTCCATTCATACTCCAAGCACCTTCTCAATCAATTTTCTGCTCAGATCTCAAGCCTAAACAAATAACTGAGAAAGCAGTTTATGATGTCATCATGTAGACTTCTTACAAAGTATTTTACAGTATTTTAAAATACAAAAATACAAGACACTAAAGTATTTTGATACAAAATACTAACCCATTTTCATAAACCCCATAAAATACAAATTACAAAATACTATTTTGTATTTAAAATACGTATTTTAAATACATGTATCATAAATACTGCCCATCCCTGGTGGTAGACATAGGTATTGCAGTCCAAATTAAAAACACTGGAGAGTTTTTTCCACCCAGGCCCCTCCTGCGATGACTCAACACAATCGCAGGTTGCCAAATTGACACCAGCAGGAGCGAACATGCCTGACGATCGAGCATTACAATGTAAGCTGCTCAGCTAATGTTTGCATTTGTAATATTTATATTATTTGTTAATTAAAAACCACCTCATATGGATTTTTATAACTGAATCTGGGTCTCATTTCGGAGGCTGCTACTGCCCTCTTGAGTTCGCATTTTTGACCGCGGTCATATATATCAAGACCGCCTTAAATTAAACCGACTAAAATGAAATACGCTGTGTTTTCCACAAAGGCAACCTGGGTACCAATATAATTGAGTAAATGGCAGTGGGCGGAGTTACACAAACTAAAACAATTCCAGCATTCCAACACAGAACACACATTTTCGAAGGAGAATAACTGACTTAGGCAATCTTTTTCAACTTGCTGTTTACTTATAGTATTTTTATGCTTTGGAAGAGTCAAAAACTGACTTGCAGCACCTTTAAAATGCATTTATTTCAGATCCAATCATAAGTGAACAACACTACATACAGGTGTAAATGGGTTTAAAATCTTTTGAGCTTGTCCACTTCCAGAGGTAACAGAAAACACATCCATGGATTGCATTTGTAGTGTAAACACTTGTGAGCCTGAATTGGTTTGAACAGGAACAACCTACTCTTCGACCTTCCATCTCGTGCACCAAAACAAGATATTCTTTGCAGAATCTTACAAAAACACTCAAATTATGATTAAAAAAAGAATCACATCTTTCATTAATAGCCTGTTCATTTGCTTGGTTTCCCTGGTGGCTAATACCAGGTGGCAATGATAAAGTGTTCTACCAACCTCAAACAAAGGGTCTATTAATATTCTAATGAGAGTAAGTTGACATTTAATTGCAAAGTTAATTAAAATTAACAGAATTTCCAAAGGGGACCCACAAAATAAAGTGTAACCTTTTATATGCAATACTTCTCAGCTCAGTAGATAGGCACATTTAAATGCTGAACATCCAAATTCCTTCAATATGAGTAAATATAGGTTCTTACTCCAACTGCTGGCTGAAGAAGCGAATACATTTCTCTCTGTAGGATCCATGGCATTTGTCACCATCCAGAAACTCTTGGTTGACTCCTTCACATGCCTGGAAATAATAACCCATGCAAACCAGTTTCACTATAATTCTCTTTGGTTTCAGTTATTTCTGTCAAGAGATGTGAAAGCGAGTTCCTTAGCCAACAAAGATCACAATACCATATTAATATTTGCCCACAGAGACCTTAAAGGATGTTGCCAAATATAGTCATACACACCTGTGAGTGCTGAAAGCGTATAAGGCCACAGGCATAAGTAATAATGAGAAGCCTCTGCAGATTGTGTAGCATTGAGATGAGAGCATGAAAACTTATGTCTGGGAACAGCTCCAAGACCTCTGATTCGCTGATGCCGTTGTGGCTGGCACAAATTAGGCACAATAACTGCATGAGAAGATATGCAAAGTAATTAAGATAAAGAGTAAATGGTGTGTTTAAGTGACTTTTGAATGATAGTCTACTTCAGAGTGGACAGTTCACCTCTTTCATGATGTTTTTTTCCTGATCGCTGCTGAGTGAGTCCAGTGCTACCTTCAGCCCCAGTCTGTAGAGTGATACTGTATCTTGACACATCACACACTGTTGTAGAGTTCTGTCCAACGTCCAAGAAGTACTGGAGATAATAGGTTAAACATAAAAGATGTTGTCATGCATAGATGCCACATATGCACTGTAAAGTTTCAGGAGTGGCAGCCGAATGTACATCAAGGCAGTGAATACCTAAACTTTTTGTTTAGGTATTGTCGCTATGAGTCCCTGGCGATTTTTAAGAAACATCTGAAGACTCATCTGCTTCATCGATACTTAGGCCCAATTCCAATTCTACCCCTTAGACTTCCCCTTACCCCTCGTTTAACCCCTCGTTTTGCATGTTTACGTGAAGGGGTAGGGGTGTCCCAATTCTCATTAGCTTTAAGGCGTAGGGCTAAGGGGAAGAGCTAGATAGCTTCTAGATACCAAGGGGTATAAAGATTTCCCAGAATATACTAGCTGCAATGGCAACATGGCTGTACACACGAGTCAGGAGATGCACAAAATAGTATTTTTTGGCATTGTTAAGAATTTTTACAACAAAAAAAGCATATGTTTTAATACATTCATAACGGTGTTCGTGTTTTACAGTCATGCTTTAAAAAAAAAGAGATAAAAAAACCGCTAAATTTCACTATAATCTATAATCCATCATAATAACTCATATATAGTAGTCACACAACATACTTTCACATCTGTTACTCGTTGACACTCGAATACCCTGTCAGAAAAGTCTAGTGGATGGAAATGACCTCTTTACAGTGTCTGGTATAACGTTAATGTTGTGTTCTTGTGTTTACATAGATGAATATGGCCACGGTGTAAATACACAACACAGTTACGAGCTTATTGCCACATTATATCGTTATGTCAACATGATATTGTTGCCTTTGGTGATTTCCTGAGATAAATACCAAAAACAAAAAAATATTGCAACTGGAATAACCACAGCAGTCATCATCATTGATCTCATATGAAGTAAGAGCTCGAGACGACATATGATGACATGTGCAGGTGTTGTAGTGCTGACCCATTTCTTAAGGGTTCATTTGACGCCCTTCACACCTTTACACCAAAGAGAGGGGTAAGGGGTACAAAAATAGAATTGGGATTGGGCCAAAATAGTTAAATTATCCAACAATAGTACTCCCTATTTGCACAAGACACTTTCTTATAAACAATCCATGTTTCTGGGAAAATATTGTGCAATTCTGAGTGTGCTTCATGCAGGTGAGTGGGTTTGACAAACTGCCTGTAGGAAACACAGTCTTTTTCTCTTCGTATGTACCAGACACTTTCCTACAAACATTCCATTACAAGAACTAACTATCTAACTCAATCAATCAATCAATCAATCAATCAATCAATCAATCAATCAATCAATCAATCAATCAATCAATCAAAAACACTAAACCAAATTAAACTTGTCATGGCATGCATATATTGCTGCTCTCTGGTGATTTGAAGTGCTTCTTTTATCCTTGTTTGTAAGTCACATTGGATAAAAGCATCTGCTAAATTAATAAATGTAAATGTGTAAAGAAGTCAGTGAAAGGTGGAGGAGAAACTGTTATGGTCTGGGGGATGTTTTCTTGTCCTTTTATACAGCTAAACGGCAGGTTCATCAGAAGCTCCTTCGCAACATGCGGTTCTTTCCATCATTACCCAATCAGCCAGCAGTTTTCTTGCATGACAATGCTGTAACACGGCAAAACGAGTAAATAAAATTCTTTGAAGCTGAAAACATTGAAATAATGAAAGGGCAGCCCAATCTTTATAATGGTCCTTGATCCTTGGCAACAGAGTTATGGCTTAGGATCCAACTACAGTCACTGAACTGTGGAAGAGACTGAAGAAACAATTATCAAGACCACAGTAGAGCAGTGTGTGAGAATACTGATGTCCTGTGGCCACAGATAGAATAGATAGGCCACTGACACTTTATACAGTGCATTTAGCGCATTGGCCATATACACAAAGCGCTTTACAATCATGTAAGGGGGTCTCTCCTCACCACCATATATACATGCCATGACAAGTCTAAGTTAGTTTAGCATTATTTATTTATTTTTAATAAATTCTTGTAATGGATTGTTTGTAGGAAAGTGTCAGGCTCATATAGAGAGGAATACATGCATACATACATATATACATACATACATACATACACAATAAACGCTCATTTAATTTAGTTTATTTTAACTTAACCACCTTTATTAATACTGACTATTGCACACAAATTACACACGGCACACTTAACTTTTGTACATTGTAAAAAAAAACTAAACAAAAGCAAATTCTTGGTCATAAATATACTCTTGTCCAAATTATTATATTTTAAAGTAGAAAGATTTAAAATGACAGTATTAGAGGTATTTTGAGGCTGCAGTATGAGCCTTAAAAGAGCCGTTTGATGTGATATATTCGTATTCTAAATATAGACACTCACTCACACACCTACTTACTGTGTAATGAGTCTGGCCAGCAGTAAGACATAGAGTGCGTTGCATGTTGCAGCTGAGCGACAGTGTTTCTCCAGCTTCTTCTCCTGTTTGACAGATGCTCAGTCTCAATATATAAACACAGATGAACACAGAATGTTATTGATGTTTACCTGATCTTTACTGAGTTTGATATCGACGTTCACACACTCCGTGCTGATGACACTCTTTACCTCTCTGGGATTGAGTGGATCCAGGTGCAGTGTGGGCCACAATCTAAAAAAGTTTTGTTTGGTGAATTTTTGCTTGTGATATTTTTTATATTCATTAATTCATTTTCCTTCTGCTTAGTCTCTATTTCAGAGGTTGCCACAGTGGAATGAACCGCCAAGTATTCCGGCATATGTTTTATGCAGCGGATGCCCTTCCCGCTGCAACCCAGTACTGGGAAACACCCATACACACACGCACGCACGCACACACACACACACACACACTCACTCACTCACTCACTCACTCACTCACTCACTCACTCACTCACTCACTCACTCATACACTACGGCCAATTTAGTTTATTCAGTACACATATATTGCATGTCTTTGGACTGTGGGGGAAACCAGAGCACCCGGAGGAAACCCACGCAAACACCCACTCCACACAGAAATGCCAACTGGCCCAGCCGGGACTCGAACCAGCGACCTTCTTGCTGTGAGGCGACATTGCTAACCACTGAGCCACCGTGCGGGCCATTTTATACAATATGCTATTTATTAAAATAATATACTATGTGTATTTGTTCATCACAAACCTCCATGCTTGTGGGCAGGTCTCCACATTAACCGACACCAGCACTCTCACATTAGCAGGAAGCGGATCAATCAACCATTTCATGTGGCGCTCGGCATTCTGGGAAATAAAAGATTACCTTAATCATGAAGAACATTACATGTGAAAATTTGAGATGATGACAATAAAATGATAATCGTTTTTACGGTTTGGTCAACTGATGAATGATTAAAAATAAGAAAATTCTATAAAAAAAAAAATTCTAAATAAAATTCAAAATAAAACAATACAAACTACATCAAAATTGAATGCCAAAGTGAATTCGAGCATCTCTGTTTTTTGGATGAGACGTTAAACCGAGGTCCTGTCTCTCTGTGGTCATTAAAAATCCCATGGCATTTCTCGTAAAGAGTAGGGGAGTAACCCCGGTGTCCTGGCCAAACTCCCTTCCTCAGCCCTTACCCAGCATGGCCTCCCAATCATCCACATCCACAGAATTGTTTCTATCACTATCTCTCCACTCCACCAATATATGGTGTGTGGTGAGTGAACTGGCGCCGTTGTCCTGTGGCTGCCGTCGCATCATCCAAGTGGATGCTGCACCCCTCATGATTGTGAAGCGCTTTGGGTGTATGGCCATACACGATGAATGCGCTATATAAATACACATTACATTACATCTCAAATTTTGAAGTCATTTAAAATTCATTCATGAAGTACATTAAGCATTATTGCTTCTAATGATTAAGTGAAATTTAGATTAAGTCAAAATAGTCTAAATCTAAAATAGGGTGATATTTGTGTAAATTCATGCGTCCCAAATAAAAATGTTTTTTTTTATAGATAAATTTAAAACATTGTTGCTGAAATTAGATACATTTTAGAATTATGTAATCGATTACTGACAAAACGTCAAATGAATTACTGTGACACACACGTGTGGGAGTTAAGTTTGGTCTTCGACAGCAGAGATCTCTAAACCTGACCACAAACAAACACGCCACAAGTCAATGAGGAAGGTCATTTGAGGAAATGTTACCTGTATTTGGTCAATGGAATCAATGATGATTATGATGTTTCCATGGTGACGTGCGGACAGTCGCTCTAGCCAGCGTGGGAACTCTTCGAGGATCTTAGAAGGATCCATTGAGAGGCCAGAAATAGACCAGAAATGCTGGAGCAGCTACATGGAATAAAAGGAAGAGCAAAGTTTTAGATTTAGTTAACTTTGCTTGACTTTTTTGTGTCTTTACAACACAGGTACAATTCTCGCTATTATTAACCATTAACTATGACTTTTGCCTCAATAAGGTATAAAGCAGGATCAGGGATGTAGAATAAGATCCTACAGAATATGTACTTTATATATACACTTATAAACAGCCAGTATCTTAATAATAGGCAGCTCATAAGCCACTAGCTAATAGCAAGAATTGGTAAATAAACTAAAGTCCTACAAAACATTGTCAATCCATTCACAGGGCTAAACAATAAGTACTGCCAGCGTGGCAAGCATGAGAGACGCTCAAAACAGTAGACAGGATCGTTACTGGCCTGATCGGGCCATTGCTGCTTTGTCACTAAAGTTTAATTTGCCTGCAACTATTTGTCAATTGTGTGCAAATACAGTCTTAGAATCTAGAAACAGTTTGTGCTTTTAAGCCTTTAAATGCTACCTTCTCTGTGAAGTCGTAAACACCATATTGCTTTTCGGTTTCTCGTATCTGCTTGGTTGTTGTGAGCACATTATCTTTATTTGAGCATATTATTTTTGTCCGTAACCAACCAGTACAGCGACGAGACAGCAACATCAAATTATGAGGCTGAAAGGAAACGTCTGTTTCTAACGTCTTGGAAGCAGACATTTACGTGGGTACAACATGACTAAAAAAATGAAGACGACAGTTTGACAAGTCAGCCACCTTTTGTTTTGCAATAAAATACCTGCACATTTTCCATACTGCTATTTTTGTTTGCATAGCACTTTGAATTTTGTTTATTACACATTTATTAACATTTTTTAAATATTTAAATTCTAGATTCACAGACGTTATTTTTGACACATTACTTAAAATATGTGGCTAAGAAATAGCTATTAACGTTTTTTGGTGGGGCAGGGCAAGTAAAAATATGAGCCACTGGCCCAATCAGGCCTGTAGAAAAAATCCTTAGCGTTGGACCCTGATTCAACTTTTACTCAAAAACCAAGCACTTTTCAGTACTCCATCTCCACTGAACTAATCAGATTAACCTTATTAGACAGCAGGCATCCTCTTGCTGTGTGTAATTATGATACCCAGGGCTACATGTGTCCTCGATGCTTAATGCTATCCACATAATCAGATTCTGAAGAGCTTTCTGCCAGACTGGTGATTTTACAGTTTCTTTTAGTTACATTTTTAAAGGTATGTGTAGGTTATGACTTTTCACCTAAAGTTCAGGAAGTCTAATAATAATCATCAGATCAGATCAACACTGTTTATGCAGCGCAAGGAGTCAGATTAAATTTTATTTAAATTTAATAAGTTTTATATAGAGAGGCACTAAAAGGCGCAAGGTAGCTGGTGATTAAATAGCTTTAGGTGAGATGAGCAGACTTAAAGGTAATTCTGATATGATTCTTTAAGGTGTTAAGAAAAAATCTATAATAAACAAATATAGTTTAAATATAAATGAACACCCTTTTTACTCACCCTTTTCACACTTTTTTCACCCTTTTCAAAAATCGACCTATTTTGGTTTATTTCTCTTTAAATGATAATGAGATGTTGCTCTCTGAGGCTATTTTTTTCCACCTCAAGAATAGATTGCTACCATCCATTCTTGAGGCTGCAAAAACAGTGCACCACACACACACACACACACACGCACGCACACGCGCACACACACACACATGCACGCACACACGCACGCACACACACACACACACACACACACACACACACACACACACACACACACATAGTGCTCAACCAAGCTCTGAGCTTCTGATGACTCTTGTCTGTATTACTGACATGATGGAGTACAATGACAAGATCGCCCTGAAGCACCTCTGCCATGTATAATTGCATATAATTTATCATTGCTTGACATTGCAGCCTGCCATTATCAATGCAAACACATTTTTCTACGAACATCTATACATATAAAAATTAACAATGCTGGTTAAAAGCTTAGCTGCACAGTCTGTGCTGGCAAGTGTGAAAACCACAGCATCACACTGATAAACACAGCTTTGCACATGAGAGGATAATGATCTGATGATAAGCACCAGTGAACTGAAGCTGGATTTTGCTAACAATAAACAAACCAGAGTTAGATATAAAAATGACTAACATATTTTAGAGAAATTGTACTGTAGGTACAGCATAACAGAGATTTTTTCAATAACAGTAGCTATGTTTCCATCCAAAAATGCGAAATAACTTTATGCGCTAAACTGGAATATCGCATAAAAGATGTGCGAATAAAGCAGCGTTTCCATCCAACGAGTCAAAGAGAACAAAATCGTCACTTCCTGATTAAATGGCGCCAAATATCAACAGTAAAAACGGAATTTGCTGAGGTAGGAGAAGCTGCGTGAATCTTTTCTTCATTTAATAAATGACTTGCGCCTCAGAAGGCAATGCTGACGCGCAGTGAACGCGTGGCGGCGTTTGAAGGCGTGAGACGCGGAGCACAGACGCTCTTAACAATTCTGGAGGTCATTAATAATATAATAACACTAATACTGAAATGCTTAAGGCATTTTAGAATGACCAAAACAACATTTCAGATGTTTTACAATGTGCTCAGCCTGCTGGTTTGTCCATTTACACACATTTTTATCATCACATGATCTCTTATAACCAAATCACATGACCTTTTTTTAATGCGCATACTGGAATTTGTTCGGTAAAAGTGTTTCCATCGCAGTTTATGCGCATCTTTTCTCATCGAATAAAAAGTTTATCCTACTCAGTTATGCGCATACATTTTTTATGCGCATTTCCTAAATTTATGCGCATCTTAGCGTTTCCATCAACCGATTTTTTATGCGCATATCCAAAATGCGCATAAAAATAGGTGGATGGAAACGTACCTAGTGATATGATTTGACAGAGAAGGATATTCAGGGTCCAGCCATCAGAAAGAGCAGTAACTAATCAGTAGTAATTACAGCTTATTTTTTATATTTAATATATAATATTTAATATATAATATTTTATATTTAATAAATAATTACAGTGTACTTTTTATATTTAAACACTTATTTAACAACATATTTTACATGCTAATTTGCACATAACAGCTGCCATTTAACGTTTTATATAGTAATATTCCTGTACATACACTTGTCAATTTGTATATTTGCATTCACTATTACTTTTATTTTTAAAATATATTTATTATCTGTTTTTTGTCCTGTCTCTGTAATTCTGTTGCACTGTAGAAGCTCTGTCACGAAAACAAATTCCTCGTATGTGTGAACATACCTGGCAATAAAGCTCTTTCTGATTCTGATTCTGATTCAGCTCTGAAAGTTCCCTATAGCATTTGAAAGCTTTGTAAATCAGCTCATCCATCAACATTCATATATCTGACTGTTCAGCTGACAGACATGGCTTTCAAATGCTCACGTGTCTGTGTAAGCAATCAATGAAGCGACGATCACGATGTAGAAAATCACAGACGTTTCTGTTGAGCATGTGAGGACAATGGCAATCAGTAGTGTTCAAGAATCCACTCAACTGAAGAGCAAGTCAGAAATGCTGTTATCTGTTACCTTTTTTTAGTAATTTGAATTACGATTGAAACTGAAGTCAGTATGATGTTTGCTCATATGTTTATCCTGACTGCAAGAATGTTTGTTATTTTGGTCTATAAGAATAATCAGCCTATGCTATAGTTTAAAGGAAAATATATTAATAATGTCTGAGAATTTTTTGTTTATTTTATTTTTATTTCACCTTTCTTGTTTGTGTGAAGGCTAAATACAAATAAAAGGTGAACATTCATTTATTTGTACTGTTTATATTTCAAAAAAATTATATAGTGTTATAGAGGGAGATTTCATAGACTTGCCAAATAAATTTTTCAGACTTTTTTACCCATAATGGAATTTCTTGGCATTTTTTA
>CAIGQV010019124.1:1811419-1822059 GCA_903798115.1 Danio jaintianensis | reverse complement strand
AATTATATCATAACGACCAAAATGAAGAAATATATTGTGATTTTGGCAATATCGCCCAGCCCTAGTACAGCTGCATACTGAAAATATTTTGCATACACAAAGCAAGTTTTGCCCAATGTTTCTGGGAGATGCCAGTAATAAAGGAATAAGTTGTGTTCTGTGCCTCTGTTCTTTTACAGTTTAAGGACCCTAAGCGCCATGACACCCTAAATCCACATCAAAGAACTAATGCTGATATAATTCACCACCTTTATCACCTTGCATGTCTCTGGGCGAGCACTTGTAAAAAGTAAAAAAAAAGTAGCACTTGAACACACTGCCACTGCAAAGATTAGAGCCAGCTAGCTGTCCAAGTCTGCATAAGATGAAATAAGTGTCTATATAAGCATGTATCAATAGTATGTACATACTAAAAGGTAAATCTAAACTTGTACTATATCCAAAACATAAGCGAAGCAATGCTTGATTAATGTTTTGAATATGAATAATGGCAGCTGTTATGCTGTTATGAATAGTTCATGCAGTGAAATTCTTGGGTAAGATGACAAAATTTTAAAAGCTTTCTTCATTTTTTGCTTTCACTCTCATGCACAGACTCTTACTAAACTGAACAGCCAATCAGAGTTCTCTCTCTCACTGATGGCTCATATGCATACAGATGGCTGACCATCAGCCTGGTGTGTTATGAAAATGTAATGAAATGAGTGTGTGTGTCTGTGTCTTACCTTTACTGTGAGCCGTTTAATGATGAGCACAGGATCTGTGCTGGTAGAGAGAGGACGTCCCGTAAAGTGATAAAGGATGAGGGTGTTGGGAGAGTGTTTCTGCTGTGACTCTATCCTGTATAGAAATGAGATTGTTTATTGTGTGATGATGGACATACATAGTTCAATAGTGCAAAATTAAAACTTAGAATTAAGATGAAATAACCATTTAGCCAGCAAAAGTGATTTGCCTGATCCAGGTGCACCAGATACCAGCAGTGGAGGAGTGGGTGGAGGGGCTGCTACCATGTCATTGAGTCTGTCGACATACTGTAAAGAGAAACAATACACTATTAAACTAATGGAATTTACACGCTTAAGCACAATATTTAAAATAGTAAGTTTCCCTGGTATTACTTTCAGATATTTCAATATTTAACAACACTGGTTACACTCGCATAACAAAAAAATAGTCATTTAAAGCTGTTTTCAGCATAGGAGATATATAAACAATGGCCCAGGGGAGTGATATTTAAAGTACCAGCTTTAGTGCTTTGGAGTTTTGCACAGTACTGTTCAAAAACAAAATAAAAAAGAACACACTTTTCAGAACAAAATTACTTCGTCAAGTAAAAGTCAGTATTTAAAGTGACCAAGCACCAAGACCTGAACTGTTTTGGGGAGACTGAAGTTTTCTGAAATATGTATGTATATGTATGTATTATCAGGCCTCTTTTAGCACTCCTCGGACTTCTTCAGATTTAGCCTGTCATATCTTTCTTTTTCAGTGCAGGTGATCTTATGCTGTCTGTATAATATTCAGGTCTGGACTCTGTGGAGGCCATTTCATGATTATCTGTGTTTCATCAGCTGTTTTGGAATGGCTGGAATGGCATAATTGATTTAAACCTGTCTGTACTTTTCAGCATTCACAATCCCATAAATTCATACAATAACACTGGCAGAAATGCAGACCCAAACCAGGACAGAGCAATTATCATTCATTCATTTTCCTTCGGCTTAGTCCCTTTATTCATCAGGGGTCACCACAGTGGAATGAACCGCCAACTTATCCAGCATATGTTTTACACAGCGGATGCCCTTCCAGCTGCAACCCAGTACTGGAAAACATCCATACACACTCATTCACACACACACACTACGGCCAATTTAGTTTATTCAATTCACCTATAGCGCATGTCTTTGGACTGTGGGGGAAACTGGAGCACCCGGAGGAAACCCACACCAACACGGGGAGAACATGCAAACTCCACACAGAAATACCAACTGATCCAGCCGGGACTCGAACTAGCGACCTTCTTGCTGTGAGGCGATAGTGCTAACCACTGAGCCACCGTGTCACCCCCAGAGCAATTATTTCTTAGACAATTAATCATCAGGCAAATTTTATAATCGTGACAGCTCTAGACTGAAGTTTACTTGCACAGTTTTTACTAGATGGCCTCTGAAACAAATACACCTAGATGCACGTAGACTTCCATTAAATACAAAATTGCACATATTTTCCCTCAGATTTATAGTGGACCTACTGACCAGTTAAAATATTTGTCAATAATGATCAATAGAGAAATTTCTAACAAGGAGTGTCATACCTTTTGGAAGCTGAATCTGGCAGCGGCGCCACAAGCTTGCTGAAATGCCTCAATCTGTTCCTGCTCATCATGAAGATCCCAAAGCACGTCACCAGAGTCTTCCTCTTCTCTTTCCTCCACGACTCCATTCTCCTCTAACTCCAATCCCAACAACTCCTAAAGAGAGAGAGAGAGAGAGAGAGAGAGCGAGAGAGAGAAACTCAAACAACGACCCCAGGTTTCCTTCATATCATTCAGCAATATCCATTTATTCATAGTTTACATTATATTGTATCAGTATTTGAACGGATCATTATTGTATTTTTACTAGGACTGTCGATTGATTAAACAAAAATGTAATGAGTTCATCGCAATCATGGTCTCTGATTAATCTAGATTAATCGAAAATGTAAAATATAGGATTTAAATACAAGTTCTGTCATGAAACTCTATGTGTGCAGACTGATATATCTAATATCTATAGCATATCTAATCAGCTCCTCAGGCATTAACTAAATGGCGCAGTTTATAGGTTGCTTTCGCTTCAGCAGCCAATGAGCTTGCTCCTCATCATTTTAAATGCTCATTTGTTTGTACAGCTTGCACAGTTATTTGCAGCAAGTTTTCGGATCCCTCCTCCACCCCAGCTCCACCTGTGTAAAAATCTGCTATGGGGTTACTTGTATGGTATGTTTGCAGCAACAGAGCGTTATGTTCTCAGACAGCATGTATGTAAATGTACTGACAGTAGGAAGCCTTGGTACTTGTTTTGTGCAATAATCAAAGCAGCAGCGGCGTAGCAGATCTATGCCACCAAGACCAAACACATCAACATTGCTATACATATATTCATTACCATGCTAAATTACATTACTGTAAACATGCAGTGTTGAAATAAAGAAATGCATGACAGTCTAGTTTAAGGAAACAGACCCTCGTGTTATTATTCTCATATATTATCATTTTTAACTTGCCTGAAGTGAATGAGTGCAGATACCAGTTGTCACTGATTAGCTGCGCTGTTACACAGAGATAGTTTTGGTTACTCCTTTGGTCTTCAAAAAGGATAATGGAAGTGCCTTCTGCTAACTGAATCACTTTTTTCAGTGTTGTACAGTTCATATGTACTCGTATCTGTAGTTCAACTCGAAGGTAACTGGTATGGTCCTGAGCAATGTTGATGGGTCTGCAGTCTGTGTATATCCATTTAGTGATTGAATGATTTCGCTTTTCAGTTGTATTTTGTTGTTGTTTTCTGGCTGGACTCATCCAGCGTACTTTGACGTACATGGCTGGTAACGAAGTTTCTGGAGTGGCATTTTGCTATCATCCGCAAACCTATTTTTGGCCTGAAGATGGTACTTGAAACTTGTTTTGCTCGGTGAAAGGACAGTTCATCACTACTGTGCACTCATTTTAAGTTATAGGAAGTGCACCAACTTTGGTTTAATCCAACCTTAGAAGCTTTTTTTATAATGACTATTGCCATTTAGCAATGGGCATTTTGTCTTGGTCCATTATATAATTTCATATTATCCATCACTGGGTGATATGGCTGCGATGATGGCAAGAAGCTGGGGTCATACCTTCATTCATTCATTTATTTTATTTTTGGCTTAGTCCCTTAAATCTATTAATCAGGGGTCACCACAGCTGAATGAACCGCCAACTTATCCAGCATATGTTTTATGCAGCAGATGCCTTTCCAGCCGCAACCCATCCCTGGGAAACACTCATACACTCTCATTCACAGACATACACTACGGTCAATTTAGCGTACCCAATTCACCTATAGCGCATGTCTTTGGATTTGTGGAGGAAACCGAGCACCCGGATGAAACCCACGCGAACACGGGGAGAACATGCAAACTCCACACAGAAATGCTAACTGACCCAGCCAATGATCGAACCAGCGACCTTCTTGCTGTGAGGCGACAGCCCTACACACTGCACCACTGTGCCGCCCAGGGTCAAACCTTATCAAACGATTAAAGAAATATTAACATGTTAGCCTTTTCAGACTATTTTCATGCGTTAAAGCGTTAATGTTGGCAGCCCTCATTTTTACACTGCACAGATTTTGTAAGCAGTCAAGCTGCCATTGGTTTTGTCAGTTTTGTTACGCCTGAGCGTATTGGTGGGTTGTCTTTTCTGTGCCGCTGTGTTTCTCTCTCTCTCTCTCTTTCCTGTCCTGTACCTGTTTCCAGGTTGCCCCACCCTAATTGGACGTGCTGCAGTCATGCGCTGTGGTTGGTGCTCGGATAACGCAGCATCTTTTGAAAAGGAGGCTGACGGAGTCAGATCGCACGGGAGACGGAGAACTGCTCTAAGAATGCGCCACTATTGTTTAATAGCCTATCGATGTGTTTTCTAGTTGTGTTAAGTTGTGAAATTGTCAGTGTGCTCTCCATCTTTCTTATCTCTCCCCTCATTGTTGTGACAATTGTGAACCCATCAGTATTATAAAGTTACAGGCTGAGCGCTGTAGGGACATTTATTTTGAAGTGATTTTTCTCATGTTTCTTGGTTCAGTTAAGGAGTAAGGGAAGTATTTGTAATTTATTTTCTGTATTTCTTTTGATTCTATTAGGCAAGTTATCTTCGGGGTAGGGTTAGTTAATTTTTTGTTCATTATTTTGGCCTTGCTCAGCCCTGAAGTTATTTTTGTTTGCGCTCCTATTCTTTGTTTTCTGTGAGTACAAACTTATCATTAAAAAGGTCATTAAAATCATAACCTGCTAACTGTTTAATTATTTATTCTTTCACTTATGCTTCAACCCCAGCCCTAGACATTCGGGATCATAACAATTTTGAGTCATGCCAACAAAGAAAGAAATATTGTTCTGTTGAAAATCGTGCTTAAAAATACTTGTTCCTCTTTTCAAAACCTCAAATAGTAATATTTCTTTTTATAAATTATATGCTTCTATTTTTATGCAAGCTAAAACTTCAGGGTTATTGTCTGGGTCAAATTTATATCATAGAAGTGACAATGAAGCTCAAAGTTACCCACTGCTGACTTTTCTATCCCAAACCATACTTTCAAAAGTTATTTTCACTAAGCAACTGCGACTTTTTTCTGTCATTTCATTTAGGCATACAAACCTATTCAGTTTCACAGTTAATCATAATACACGTAGGATTTTGGCTGTAAATGATTTGAAGTAATAAGCAATTTTAAGGTCAAATGGGCCCAGTGTAATGGCTGACAATACTGGGCTAATCTGCAGAACTTGCTGAGAGGTTTAATTCAACATTTTCATTTCCCCATATTTGTCAAGCTCTTGCGGAGTTATTTTTATCTATCCTGTGTGAGGTGTATGTGAGAACATTAACAATGTGCTATAAACCACAACCTCCCCTTTAGTGTTTCTGTATGTGTGCACCTGTTTAATGATTCTTTCCAGCTGAGAGAAGATAAGAGCAGCTCCTTCCTCCACAGACCCAGCATGATCCACTACCTGTAGAAAACAAGTAGAAATAGAGAAATAAACTAAATATAAATCAGCAAATAAACAAGATACAAATAAGATCTAAGTTCCAAAAAAAAACAAATAGTTGCACTGTATAGTACTTCAAGGGAAACTTTTGTTATATTATTTCATCACAAAAGAAAAGTTTCATTCTCACTGGTAGCAAACAAGGTATTTTTTAAAGCGTTGTAGGAGTACAAGACGACCAACGCAAATTCGCTGCTATATAAGAATATGATCATAACCATCATAAATCTTTTTAATAAATATTAGAATTTTTAAAAAACAACAACAACAACAACAACAACTATTGAAGCTTTCCTTGTGTTAAAGGGCCTTTAAAATCATCTTAAAGTGGCTACAATATATATACACATTTACATTTTTTTTTTTTCTTTTTGATTGCCATAAACAAAACTTTAAAAACTAGACTTTCCTCAACTTCCTAGGTTGTCAATGAAAATGTAGAATTTTGTAAAAGGTTTTCCAAGCTCCTTTTATTTCGAAGCAAAACATTTCAAACGGGCTGCGCGGTGGCGCAGTGGGTAGCATGTTCGCCTCACAGCAAGAAGGTCGCTGGTTCGAGCCTCGGCTGGGTCAGTTGGCGTTTCTGTGTGGAGTTTGCATGTCCTCCCTGTGTTTGCGTGGGTTTCCTCCGGGTGCTCCGGTTTCCCCCACAAGTCCAAAAACATGTGGTATAGGTGAGTTGGGTAAGCTAAATTGGCCGTAGTGTATGAGTGTGTATGGATGTTTCCCAGTGATGGGTTGCGGCTGGAAGGGCATCCGCTGCGTAAAACATATGCTGGATAAGTTGGCGGTTCATTCCGCTGTGGCGACCCTAGATTAATAAAGGGACTAAGCCGAAAAAAAAATGAATGAATGAATGAATGAATTTTTTCAAACTACGTTCTTCAGCTAACCAAGGTTGCATTTATTTGATCAAATATAGCATAAACATAATAGAAACTGTAATATTATTAAATGTTATTTAAACTTAGAATAACTGTGTTCTATGTGAATATTTTTAATAAGAAATATTTAATATTTTTTTCTTCAAAAAAATATATTTTTTAATCAAAGACACTTCAACTGATCAAAAGAGAGTATCAAAAGTAAATACTTATCCGATATATCAAAAGATTGTATTTTAAAAATGCTGTTGTTTCTAAAAATAGTTCTTTTCAAAGAGTACAATATTTTAAAAAGTAATTTTATATAAAAGTAATAATAATAAAAACCATTATAAATGACTGAGTACCAATTGATCAGAATGTAGCGTCAAATCATCCCATTAGAATAATTCCTCAAGTACAATTTGACACTGAAGACCAGAGTACTCATGGCCAAAAATTTAGCTTCGAATCATAAAAATAATTACATTTTAAAACCTATGCATACAGAAAAAAACTAATTTTCTAACATTTCACATCATTCCTGTTTTATTGTTTTTTTTTTATCAAATAAATGCAGCTTTTTGATCAGAAGAGCTAAAAAATTTTTTACTACCTTTATTTAAAAAAAAACCCCACACATTTTAAAAAGTAATTTTCTGAGAATGATAATAATAAGAACCATTTTAAATGACTGAGAACCAATTGATTAAAATGGAGTGTCAAATCATCATATTATAATGATTCCTCAAGTGCAGACACTGAAGACCAGAGTACTCATGGCCAAAAATTCAGCTTTGAATCATAAAAATAAACACATTTTAAAACCTAACCTTAAAACTATGGTTAATTTCCTTCTACCTTAAGTTTGGCACTTCTGTCAGCCTTGTTAACTCTCTCTAGCAGGTCTCTGGTGGCTGGACTGAGGGTGGACGGTTCTTCCTTTTCACCTTTTCTGTCGCCAGTTCGCAAATACAGCAAGAGGGGTCGAGCGTCTGGGGTCTTCACAAAAGCTTCCTCAACATCCTCCACAACACAACTAAGAGAGCAGAGACGATACATGACATTCATATTAACACAATAACATGATAAAATGTGTGAGAAAGACAGAGCGTCACCTGGACACTGAGGACTTGAGAAGCAGTACACACACAGAGCTCCTCTCCATCTCTTGCCTGCGTTGAGCAGCAAACAGAGCAGCCTTCTCCTCAGGAAATGACACGATCAGGTAAAAATGACCCAAACCTTCACAAAACCTCTGCAGCTTCAAAGAATGAGTCTAAAAGAGAGGAACAAATAGATGGAGAGAGGTAAAATGTAAAAATGGGATTAAGTAATGTTATTTGACTTCAGGTGTCCTAAAATTTACACTTTCCGATCACAAAATTGGTCATTATAGGAGGAATAATAATGAGTAATTATTTGAAACAAAATAAAAACTTTAAGGTTTAACATTTGACAACAAAGAAGAAGGGAAAAAAAACAACCATTAAAATTTGTATTTTTACCATGAAACAGTAATAATATTAAAGAGAATTAGTGCTGGGCAAAGATTAAATCGCGATTAACGATAATGAGTAATGATTTGCAACAAAATAATAACTTTAAGGTTTAACATTTGGCAACAAAGCAGAAGAATATATATATAGGGTATATACAGTGCATCCGGAAAGTATTCTTTTTATTTATTTATTAAAAATTTATAAAAATGTATTAAAAAATAAAGAAAACTGAAAAATCACATGTACATAAGTATTCACAGCCTTTGCCGTGAAGCTCTAAATTGAGCTCAGGTACATTCTGTTTCCACTGATCATTCTTGAGATGTTTCAGCAGCTTAATTGGTGTGGTAAATTCAGGTGATTGGACATGATTTGAAAAGACATACACCTGTCTATATAAGGTCCCAGGTTTGACAGTGCATGTCAAAGCCCAAACCAAGCATGAAGACAAAGGAATTGTCTGTAGACCTCAGAGACAGGATTGTGTCGAGGCACAAGGCTGAGGAAGGTTACAGAAAAATTTCTGCTGCTCTGAAAGTTCCAATGAGCACAGTGGCCTCCGACATCCGTAAGTGGAAGACGTTTGGAACCACCAGGACTCTTCCTAGAGCTGGCCGGCCATCTAAGCTGAGTGATCGAGGGAGAAGGGCCCTAGTCAGGGAGGTGATCAATAACCCGATGGTCACTCTGTCTGAGCTCTAGAAATTGAATTCTTCGGAGTGAATGCCAGGGGTTACGTTTGGAGAAAACCAGGCACCGCTCATCACCAGGCTATTACCATCCCTACTAGGGATGGGTATCGTTAAGATTTTAACGGTATTACTACTTTTATCGATACCACTTATCGGTTCGGTACTTTAACGGTTCTCTTATCGGTACTTTTTGTACTGTTTTTTTTACTTTTTATGAAAAAACAAATTGAACAGAATTAACAACACTTTGTTTTATTATTATTACGTTTTTAATGCAAAATAAAACGAAACGAATAATTGTAAAACAAATAAATATTTTTTTTTCCTGTAAAAGAATGTACAATGGTTTGAAGGAAAATTACTCATTTTAACCATTCTTCTGGAGAAAAATCAACATGTTTGACTTTTCTGGCAGAAGTCGGGACCTTTCTTGGTTTATTGTGCTCCCTGCAGTTGAAAATACCCTTATTGAGTTGCAAAATGCAGTTAAATGAGATAATGTTTATGATTTTTCATTAACGCATTCACATAAATGAGTTAACGGTGTTTTTAATACAGTTTTTGAGCATCTTGCAATGTAAAAATAAGCAGTTTTTTTATAAGCATAGTTTATTATTAGGCTATTCATAGGCTATATTTGTAAATACAGCTGATGTAAAGTAAAAACTTGTTGCATTTGTTGCAACGGGCATTGTCGCTGTCCACTCGGGAAATACAACCCGTTTGGTTCACTCCACAAGCTCACGAGCTGTGTGTGCGCGAGTCTGTGAAGGCTTTTATACTTGATGCGCTCGCTGGAAACACGAGGAGCATTTCTCATGTGAGATTGCCAACTGTGCAGAAGAATATAAAATATGGCAAATTAGAAAAGGTTGGTCAGTTAAATTATGCAACTGTAAGTAATGTTTACTCAGCAATAATTCTCCAGTACCGATAGCAGAACCGTTAACGTCAGAGCTTATCGATAATTCTGTCTTTTATAATTTAGCACCGATACTGATAAAGTACCGAGTTTTGGTACCCATCCCTAATCTCTACAGTGAAGCATGATGGTGGCAGCTTCATGCTGTGGGGATGTTTTTCAGCAGCAGGAACTGGAAGACTAGTCAGGATAGAGGGAAAGATGAATGCAGCAATGTACAGAGACATCCTGAAAAACCTGCTTCAGAGTGCTCTTGACCTCAGACTGGGGCGACGGTTCATCTTCCAGCAGGACAATGACCCAAAGCACACCGCCAAAATATCAATGGAGTGGCTTCACAACAACTCTGTGAATGTCCTTGAGTGGCCCAGCCAGAGCCCAGACCTAAATCCTATTGAACATCTCTGGAGAGATCTGAAAATGGCTGTACACCGTCGCTTCCCATCCAACCTGATAGAGCTTGAGAGGTACTGCAAAGAGGAATGGGCAAAAATTCCCAAAGACAGGTGTGCCAAGCTTGTGGCATTATATTCAAAAAGACTTGAGGCTGTAATTGCTGCCAAAGGTGCATCAACAAAATATTGAGAAAAGGCTGTGAATACTTATGTACATGTGATTGTTCAGGTTTTTTATTTTTAATAAATTTGCAACAATTTCAAAAAACTTATTTTTACATTGTCATTATGGGGTATTGTGTGTAGAATTTTGAGGAAACAAATGAATTTAATCCATTTTGGAATAAGGCTGTAACATGTGGAAAAAAAATGTGGAAAAAGGGAAGCGCTATGAATACTTTCCGGATGCACTGTATGTATATGTATATATATATATATATATATATATATATATATATATATATATATAT
>CAIGQV010019124.1:1781263-1809858 GCA_903798115.1 Danio jaintianensis | reverse complement strand
TGTGTGTGTGTGTGTGTGTGTGTGTGTGTGTGTGTGTGTGTGTGTGTTTTTGTGACATGTCAGGACACAAATCTGTATAATGACATAGGTATGACACAGGTATTACAAAAAGGAGGTGAAATATGAGGACACAGCTGATGTCCTCATTTCTCCGAAAGCTTATAAATCACACAGAATGAGTTTAATCAGAGAGAAAAGCTGTACACTGTTTCCTGTGATGGTTGGGTTTAGGGGTAGGGTGGGGTTAGGGCAATACAAAATATGGTTTGTGCTGTATAAAATCAATGGAAACCTATGTAATGTACCCACTTTTCACAAAAACAAACATGTGTGCGTGTGTGTGTGTGTGTGTGTGTGTGCGTTTACCTTGATACGTCTGAGAAAATCAAAATAAGCAGCTGATTTATGCACACACACACTATAATTTTCTGTTTTACTCTATAGAACTCCATATAAAAGCCAGAAACGTTTTTGCACAGGCCTATCTAAAGGGTTAATGGTGCCAACTGATGATGCCAAGAGTAAAAATTACAAATATTACTTCTTCCCACCTGGGAAAACCACCAACAATCAAGAAAACATGATTTTATGGTGTCAAGACTGTACAATCAAAAAAAGTGGTTATAATGGAAGTCAATGCGGCAAAAACAGCCACCAACATAATGAAAGGGTCAATTTGAACAATTCACAAGGGTTAATATTTTTTTTTGTCTCTGGCCACTACTTGCCTAGTGTTGTCATTGCTAGGCCCACACAAAAACTGAGTGCGCAGATCTGCAGATTTTTTTAGCCAATCATAGAGTCTATTTATTTACTTATGGAAATGTATGTCAATACATGTTTATTCATTTTTTATATTCCTTTCAGTAATATTATTGAATAATATGTAGACGCTTGTATGCTATTTTTACAATACAGTTTGTAAAGTAATATTTCCTGACTTTTAGTAGATAAATTATACGAAAGACTTGCTTTGTTTACCAAACAAGTCGATTTAATTGGATTTGCATTGTAAACCTAAAAACTTAACACATGAAATAAAAAAAAAGAATAACTTTTAAAATTGGACTTAAAGTACTTTACTCTCAAAATCATTTAGCATAAATCCGAAGATTTTTTTTGCAAAATTCTGAGCAGAAATCATTAAAAAACATAGGATTCTGTCTGGCCCTGCTCATGGCTAGGAAAATGGTCATAATGTGATGAATCATCAGTGTACATGCATACTGCAAAATGAATTTACAATACTAGGGGTGTCAAAATAATTGTTTCTATGGTGCATTGCGATGCAGATGAGGATGATTCGCTATCGGTTTAGTAAGAAACCATAACTGGGTATGTTTCCCAACATCATTCATCACGGCAGCATACAATGGCAAGGGAGGCGAGACGCATGTGGGAGTAATTAAAAACTATTTTAAAAGCCTACCTTTTTGTGAACATTTTGCTGTTTTTGCTGGGACAGTTTTTTTTCTTACACTGAAGGTGCAGTAGAGCCCAAGATCCATTATAAGTGTATAATACAAAAGCTCCATCTCTCAAACTCACTGAGCAGCAGAACACAACACTGAACATGTTGATATTGCTTGTTTGACTTTTAATGCATTCGTGAGAGAGAGTCTTGCGTTTATTGCCATATTAGCTTCTCTGGATGTCATGGAAAAAACTGATAAAATTCACAAACGTTTTATAAATATCACTTTTCTATAATAAACAGACATCAACAGCAATAAATAATACATAAAATAAGATAAAAATCTAAAACAAGATTTCATTCATAATTTTTTTTTCCTTCGGCTTAGTCTCTGATTTATCAGAGGTCGCCACAGCAGAATGAACCGACAACTATTCCAGCATATGTTTCACACAGCGGATGCCCTTCCAGCCGCAACCCAGTACTGGGAAACACCCATACACTCTCACATTCACACACACTCATACACTAAGGCCAATTTAGCTCATCCAATTTACCTATACCGCATGTCTTTGGATTGTAGGGGAAACCTGGAGCACCCGGAGGAAACCCACGCGAACACGGGGAGAACATGCAAACTCCACACAGAAATGCCAACTGGCCCAGCTGGGACTCTAAACTTTTGCTGTGAGGAAAAAGTGTTAACCACTGAGCCATCGTGCCGTCCTAGTTCCTTTAAAGATTCTCCAGACAAAAAAAAAAAATCGTTGTTTTTTGAGCACTGATCCCATTCTGTTTGCCAATACATTCATGAAGCATGTTTTCTTTGAGCAGGTAAAAATAAAAGGTTCAGTTCATATATCTGACTGCTTTTATGACAAAACTGTATATATGTGAGGTAAAACTGAAAATTGTTTCTGATAACAAATTGAACTAAATCAATGACATGATAATAGAACCATGTGAAGCCCTACAGAGCACACATTCTTACTAGCATGCACTGAACCGAAGGAGAGTTTAAAGGGCACCTATGATGAAAATCATCTTTTGTAAGCTGTTTGGACAGAACTGTGTGTATGTATAGTGTGTCCACAGTCATATTGGGGTGATATAAAGACAATAAGTCTCTTTTTTAAATTTCCTGACGTTAAAATAGCATCCAAATCCCTCCCATTTTGAGGCCGACCGCAACTTGACGTAGGAGTGCAGTTTCCCCGCCCACCGAATTGATTGACAGCTGCATATTAACATGTCTCCATAGTAATGCATATAATCATATCAGCAAGACAGGACGTACACAAAGCAACCTGGAATAAAAGATCTGTTCAGTTCACTAGGATCATCAATCATCATCAAATGTGATCAAGAGTGAGTTTTACAAGTTTAACACGTTTTTAAGACAGTGCATGTTTGTAATGAATTACAGTGATTTACTTCAGCTTTACCTTACCACCACAGCCGCGTGTCAGTACAATTATAAAAGAAGACGCTTCAATCCCGGGTTGTGGACGTTAAATCAGGTTTATTTTGTACATTAACATAACGGATATCCATACAGCAGTGGATATTAATGTGTATCCTGTCACATTTGCCGTGCAAAAACAGTGCAAAGCTAAACGCGTGTGCTGTCTGTGTGTGTGTGCATAAACTTTGTAACGACATTGTGTGTGACTCATCATTGCAACTCCACAACAAATACATCAAATAATAATTTGGAAAGTTCTTACTGTAGAATTTCTCACAAACGTTAAGTGAGATCTGCTTCCTTCATGTCTGTCTGTTATCTGAGGCAGCCGAGGGTGGAGACTGAGGCACACTGACAGGCACGTGGGAACGGTTGGCGGGGAGGACTAGCATTAAAAGCACAGTCCACCAAAACACCTACAAGATGCTCAGAGCTAAAAATTACAAACTTCTGAAAGGTATAATAAATAATCTGATGGGTGTTTTGAGCTGAAACTTTACAGACACATTCTGGAGACACAAGTTAAATCTGGAAAAACGGGTAAACTAGGTGCCCTTTAAAACAACCAGATAGAGAAAAAAAAACTAGTTCTACTTCCTCTTCCAAAGAAAAGAGAGTCACTGTGAGCAATTACACCATTTGACATGCAGGTGCTCTGGCAGTAAAACTGCGACATTTTACAGTAACATAAGAAATACATGAGAAATGTGCATGTGAAAGGACATACCATGGAAATACAAGAGAAACAAGGAATGATTCTGTTCATTCTGTAGTCACTTTATTTCTTGTGAACTTTTTTCTCTGCATTTTTGGTTGAAAAAAACAAACCCTGATGTCATCATATACTGCAGTTTACCTTTTTTTAACATTTTTTTTCACAAAATAAATTAGTAAGTTAAATAAATAATAATAATAATAAATAAATAAATAAGTACTTTAACCAATTTTAATGTTTTCCTCATCCCGATATAAAATGCTCCTTATATTGTGATGGCTTAATTTTAACTGAAGTATGCAGCAAATAATGAACATCACTTTTTTTTGGCCACTGCTGTAGTTGCACTTGTTAAAATGTTTCTGTCATATTCTTACTGGTAACAGTGGTGTGGTTGTCATCTGAATCAGAGTCTGCTGGGTCATAAATCAGAATGCCTTGCGCCTGCAGCTGTTGAAGTTTTGACTCCAGATCTCGTTTTGCTCGAAGCAAATCCTGAATTTCCTTTTCTTTAGTCTCCCGGAATATCTGAGGGGCGAAACAAAGTACAGTTGAAGTCAGAATGATTAGCCCTCCTGTGAATTTTCTTTTCTTTTTCAAATATTTCCCAAATTATGTTTAACAGAGCAAGGAATTTTTCAGTATTTCCGATAATGTTTTTTCTTTAGGAGAAAGTCTTATTTGTTTTATTTCGGCTAGAATAAAAGCAGTTTTTTTATTTTTTAGAACCATTTTAAAGTCAATATTATTAGCCGCTTAAGCAATATTTTTTTTTGATTGTCTACAGAACAAACCATCATTATACATCATTAGACTTGCCTAATTACTCTAACTTGCCCAATTAACCTAGTTAAGCCTTTACATTGTACTTTAAGCTAAATACTAAAAGTACAGTGTCTTGAAAAATATCTAGTAAAATATTATGTACTGTCATCATGACAAAGATAAAAGAAATCAGTTATTAGAAGTTAGTTCTTAAAAATATTATGTTTAGAAATGTGTTGAAAAAAATCTTCTTTCCTTTTAACAGAAATTGGGGAAAAATATACACAGTAATTCAAGAGGGCTAATAATTCTGACTTCAACTGTATATGCTATCTGAGCAGGACAGAGAAATGAAAGGAAACATATGGTCAATACGGCACAGAAACATAATCTGAAAATAAAACAGCCACAGGCTTAAAAGACAAGACAAAGATTAAAAAGAAAATTAAGTAGAGTGGGGAGATTTAGAATTGTGCAAGGTAAGAATGTTCAATGAGTCAGCTGAGACTCATACCTTAAACTGTCGTTTGACTTTGTCTCTGTCATGTTCAAAAGTGGCAGCTCTTTCCATGGCTTGGTACTTTGCTTCCAAGGCACTTTCCTTCTCTCGAAGAATCTTCTGGTAAGTCTTCTGAAGAGCCTGGAAACCAGAGAATACAACCCATAATTGTTAAACATAAAAACAGAAGAAAAAAAAACAATATTAAAGGCAAAAATGAAATTTCTGTCATCATTTACTGATCCTACACTTGTTTGAGCTTCTTTCTTCAAAAGATATCTTGAGATTCTGAATGCTGGAAACCATATTTTTGGTAAGTCAGTGGTTACCGATTTCTAACATAAATATCTTCTTTTGTGTTCAACAGAAAAAATACATTTATTCAACATAAAAACATACAATTAATTTGCTGATATTCTGATAATTTACCAATTTTGAACAAGATCAAATCTTCCAAATACGATTCATTTTTGTGTGCAATCATTTGTGTGCGATTTATAATTGTTAAAAGATTTTTGGAAAAACGTTCATTCATTTTCCTTTGGCTTAGTCTCTGATTTATCAGAGGTCGCCACAGCAGAATGAACCGACAACTATTCCAGCATATGTTTTATGCAGTGGATGCCCTTCTAGCCACAACCCAGTACTGGGAAACACCCATACACTATTGCATTCACACACACACTCATACACTATGGCCAATTTAGTTCATCCAATTCAATTATAGCACGTCTCTGGACTGTGGGGGAAACCGGAGCACCCGGAGGAAATCCACGCCAACACGGGGAGAACATGCAAACTCCACACATAAACGCCAACTGGCCCAGCCGGGACTCGAACCAGTGACCTTCTTGCTGTGAGGAAACAGTGCTAACCACTGAGCCACCGTGCCACCCCTGGAAAAACATTCAGTTATCTTAATTATTAAGCAGGTTTTCATTTACATGGCCCAAAAAACTGAAATAGTTTGCATTGGGAACTCAAAAATGTAAAGCCCATAAAAAAGGAATGGATACACTTTATTTTAATAATGTTTAAAACTGATTTTTAAAAAAAGTAATAATTTAGATATTTTGAGAGAGGGGTGGTCATAAAAACTATTTAAACCTATTCAGCCTATAAGGCTGCATTTATTTGATCGAAATTACAGTAAAAACTGTTACTACATTTTAAAATTAATTCCAGTGACTTAAAGCTGAAATTTCAACATAATTACTCCAATCTTCAGCATCCCATGATAGTATGATAATTGTGTGTTAACGTCAATAAATTGCATAAGGTTTCAGAGGAAAGATCAGATTATAAAATGTTACGTAAGAACAGCTAAACATGTATAAACATATAATAAATAAAATGTATTACCTTTTCTTCTTGAAAAGATGACTACTGTATAAAACCTTTTGAACGTTGCGTTTTAATGCATTTTAAACAAGATTTCTAAAGGTATTTATTTATTTGGTTTTATTTGCCAACCACTCTTATTTGTCATTGGCCCACATAAAATTTCAAAATGATCTCATTCCCTCTCAAACCTGCAGCTCAGCCCGCAACCTCTTGTTCTCCTCATCCAGCTTGGCTTCTTTCTTTTGCATGGAGGTGATTTCATTGTTCTTGCTGACTCTGAAGATCTCGTAGTCTTTCCTGAGGCGCTCATACTCCGCTGCGTACTCCAGTTCCACAGATCCGGTGGATTTGAAGCTGGCACCAATGACACGAGGCCCACGGCGGAAGGAGCTCCGCAGCAGACGTGCCTTTGGCTTCACCTCCACCGGTATCTCGCATGCTTCTCCTCCTTCGCCACCATATGCATCTTCAATCACCTCACCAGGGCTCACAAGAGAGGATGCCGTACCCATAACAACTGATAAAAGGTGACACAGAGATAACTGTCACCAAACTGCATTGCAGATTACATGATAGTTCTGTTGAAACCAGGAAACATAAGCATCACTGACATGTTAAATCATTTATATAGACATACGAACACATTAGAGCTGCAGTGCTGACAGGCTGTTATGCAGTATTTGGCAAGATATGTCATTATATAAACAGGATGATGTGCATAAAAGGTTAGTTAACCACAAAATGAAACATTTTATCTACCTTTATGTTGTTCCAAAACTATAAGGAATGTGTTCATGTTATAAACAAAAATAAATATATTTTTACTCAAATCTTAAAGACTTCTGTCCATCTACAGTCTATTCCAAAACTCTTGAAGCTTCAGCATGTTCAGTAAGAGGTCAAACATATATTCAAGTGGCATTATCTCAACATGTAGCAATTGGCATACCTCAAGGCTCAGTCATAGGACCATTACTTATCGCCATCTACACATCATCAAAAGGATGTGGCATTCAGAAACAAGTCTTTTCCCTTCACTGATGCGTTGATGATGTGTTATGCCGTGGTCACACTAGAGTTTGAGCACGTGAAATTCTGTTGTACGACGCTGTGAAAAGGGGCAGGATTAAATTAGATGACATGACATTTAAAAAAGCAAACTATTGGTCCATATTTTACATTTCTGAACAGAGAGGTCATGTTTTGATCTTGAATTGCCGAAACTTGCCGCAGCAATCTGAATAATGAAGTTTTAGTTAATAATCTATTTATTTTGCTGATTAAGTTTCATATTCATAAGTGTAAATTTTCCAACAAAAAACCCTGTTTTACTTTGAACTGAAATTTTTTTTTTTGTTTTATTCAACTTAGTGCTAATAGAAAGGCCGTTAAAACTGTCCATTTGTGCTTGGTTTTAAAAATTTTGGATTAATGTAAAAGTCCTGCTTGATTGTAATTGAAATAAGTTTATTTAATTACTTATACTCTTGTTTTTTTGTGTTTGTTTTGTTTCTTTATTTTTTATTACTGTCATTATTATTTACCTTCTATCACCCTGCCATTATATTGTTTGTTCTATTGTCATGCATCTATTGTTTAAAGCGTAATAAAATAAATAAATAAATAAATAAATTTGCCGCACAGGCTTGTGTTTCTGGTGTGTCGGATTCGCATGCGTATGAATGGAAGTCTATGGGGCGAAAAGTGAAGTGACCGTGGTTTTACTGAAGCCTGATGTTCTGACTGTGGCTGCTCATATCAGTTTGACTGGCAAATCTTTCTTGACTAATCTGATAAAGGAACATCAACTTTATCTCAAGATCTACAGAGACAAAACTGCTGGTAATTTTGGGCAAACCAACATTTCATCACAACTTTTCAATTCAGCCAGGCACATAAATCCTTATTCCTTCTAGGATAGCCAGTATCCTTGGAGCTATGACTGATTATCAGTTAAACTTCACAGACCACATTGTCCTATACAACAATAAAGGTTCAGTTGACCCAAAGATTAAAATTCCGTCATCATTTACTCATCATTCACTTGTCACAAACCAGTTTCAGTTCAGGTGGAACTACAGGGTGAGCAAATAGTGAACCTTTGTCTAGACTATAGTTCTATCCAGGTCAGATTATTGTAACACTCTCCTGGTCTTCCAAGTCAGTACTATAAAACCTCTGAAACTGATACAGAATGCAGCTGTAAAATTAGTCTTGAATGAGACAAAGAGGGCACTATAGACAGCTTTGTCCAATTTGTAAAGGTTGCCAACAGCTGCTCGTATCAAATTCAATACACTGATGTTCGGTTACAAAACATCCACTGGGTCTGAACTCTGCAACTAAACCAGGGGTGCCCAAACTCAGTCCTGGAAGGCCAGAGTTTAGCTCCAACCCCAATTAGACACACCTGAACCCACAAATCAAGCTCTTACTAGTCAAACTAGAACAGTTGTGCACAAACTCTGTCCTGGAGTGCCGGTGTCCAGCAGATTTTAGCTCCAACTTCTCTCAACACACCTGCACAGATGTTTCTAGAACGCCTAGTAAGAGCTTGA
Organism: Danio jaintianensis; assembly: GCA_903798115.1. Classification (NCBI taxonomy): domain Eukaryota; kingdom Metazoa; phylum Chordata; class Actinopteri; order Cypriniformes; family Danionidae; genus Danio; species Danio jaintianensis. The sequence goes on along the minus strand of CAIGQV010019124.1, from coordinate 1,801,098 downwards.
CTAGCTAGCCCAGGTGTGTCTGATTGGAGTTGGAGCTAAACTTTGCAGGACACAGGCCCTCCAGGACTCCAGGTTTGGGCACACCTGATCTAAACCCACTACATCAGATTTATTGTGCCCTCTAGAAACTGTTCTGCAAATTAATTTCATCCATAAGAGACACAAAATCACTTTCAAAGAACTTTACATTCAATGTTTCCTGCAGGTAGAATTACTTTCCTGCTGTCTCAACTCTTGCATCTCTAGCAGCTTTCAATGACTGGCTAAAGATACATCCTTTTCTTGTAAACTCCTGTTATTACTACCATTTTCTATTCGATATATTTTTCTATTTATTAGTTTAAACTGTAAAGAACCTTCTTACAAATACTGTTTGATTAACTGGCTATTTTCACATGTTGCTCTGCTGTTAATCACAACGCTTCTATTTTGTCTCATGTAACAGTCAGTTTAGATGGAAAAAAAAAGTGTCTAAATATATAAATTTAAGTTGCCATTATTAAAAAAGAAATCGTTTCAAAAGGCCACAGAACTTTATGCTTATATTTCCCAAATACAGTGGCTTTTTATTTGAGATAACGTTATTAAAAATCATTATACAAAAATAAACCTGGACACATCATGGTTGTGATATATGTAAAATGAATCCATAAAATTTGGCATATACATAATTTTGTAACAATTACAACGCGGTCAGAAATAATATATGATTTCTCATTGTGTTCACAAAACGTGTTTGTATTCTGAATGCGTGCTTAAATGTGCAAAATTACACACTATATCTGTGCTTGGTGTCTCACAACAGACACAATTTAAATGAACAGTTATCAAAACTTTTAGTGACGTCATGCAAACATCCCGACGATATGTTTATTTTGGTATGACGTGATATTAGGTAAACACTGTATTTTTTCCCTTTACAGTAACACCAAAATCAAACACATGATCGACCTTTATTGAAAACGGCATATTCTAAAATAAACTTCACCTTAAACTGTGGTGTTAAAATCCCGTGGTCATCCTGGAGACGATAAGCGGGACGTTTCCCAAAAGAGTGAAGAAAAATACTCCACCCAACCGAAAAAACGAAGGAGCTCCAGGACGATGAACTTGGTCAAAACTGATCTTAAAACCCAAAATTTAAATCAATAGGAAACGCTTTCCTAAACGTCGCCGGTATATCGGGCAGAAAGGTAAACAAATCTTATAGATGTACACGCTTTTCCACAACTTGTTCCTGACAACCGCGTTACTAGGCACGCCTTCTTCTACGGGTCCACAATGAGACCAAAAAGTTTCCCTGAAGCCTTTTGTGCATGTGCAAGTCTGCAGCCAGACACTTTTGGTAGTAAACTTCAGCCCAGTTGTGTGTTTGAGATTAATTGAAGTGTATTTGCTTTACAACAAAATGATAGTCATACCTCAAATGTGACATTTGAAGCTGTTTTATCATTTAAAACGGTAAGTTTGTGAATTTGAAGTGTTTGTGGCAGTGAGGATTGTGTGATTGCTTATCAAAACAATATTGCTTTACAGGGATCCTGCCTGGTTTTTGGGAGCTAGGTTTGTGGATAAGGTTTCATCACCAAGTCTTCACCAGGTCATATTCTATCAGAAGCTTGTGCTCCAGACTGCTGTGAACATGTATATACTGATGAGGCTATGGAATAGAGGTAAGAACGTTGTAACATATGTATGTTTTTAAAATAAATTTGCTCAGTGTATCGTCAGGGGCCACATTCATTTGGTTTTGTCGGTATGTGTTTATTTACTATCAAAATGCATCATGTCCTTCATAAGAACTTAGTTTCATCAGGTACCACAGTAATAATTTTGTATTTCCTGTATTTTTTTGACTCTCAAAATGCATTGTTTTGCTTCATAAGAACTTAATGTTTCCTCAGCCATAGTATTAATTAGATTTTTGTCTCTGTATGTATTTTAACTCTAGCCGTTGACTTGCATTCAATAAATCACCAAGGACCTTTGTTTCTTCAAACAACAAAAAAATCTTCTTCAGTGTTCTGCTGAGGAAAAAGTCACCTACATTTAGGTTAATGTCCACCACCTTTACATCTCAGCCAGTGTTTTTAAATGTTATGGAAAAAATACAGTTATTATTAAATGCAAAAGTAAAAAAAAAAACCATCTTATTTTCTCATGTGCATGATTATTAAGCAGCTTTCCTTTTTTCTTTAAAAAAATACCCATACTCAAAATTCAAAAGTTATTTATTTTATTGTTGTTGGTTTTTAAAAAAAACATACATACATAGAAGTCATGAATAAAGGTGAATAACTTATCTCGTAAAGCTTACTTTTTGATATAGGTGACATAACCTGTAATATAAGCTGAAGTCAAAGTTTTGTTCACCATTCAGAGTAAAACAAATGATCTGTTATCCATTGCACTGAATTACAGTTATAATTACATTTATATTTCATTATTTAGCACTGACAGATATGTGTTAACCCTATTCACATAAATATTAATATTTCAATTGATTATTTTGTTTTGTATTATATGTTATGGCTTATTATTTTTTATGTCATTTACACAGGAATATTATTAAAACACATTTAATGAAACAGACTCATATTAAAACCGTTGCAAAACCAATGTTCTCTGTCTTTCGGCAAAGATCATTCAGTGTAAAAACAAACATTGTCAGTTAGCGTAAAACATAAATCTGTGTAAAAATTATATATATATACATATTTATTATTACTGTAACTAATCAAATATATACAAGAATATATTAACATACTAAATACCTATTATTGGCAAATGGACAAAACTAAGTGGTTTTAATAGTGGCAATGTTATTTAACAAAAAAGTATACACAGTCTATTTACTGTAATCCTTACTTAATCCACCAAGAAATCATTCTTATTATTTAAATACATCTGACAAGATTTTTGGGGAATATATTTCACTGTTTTACTGATTGAAAAATCACTCTAATGCACAGAAAAGTAAGTTAAAACAACTAAAGCTGTATTGCACTGTATTACATGTGACGCATATTCAAAAAAAAAGAAACATGATAAATTAATTATTGAATATCAAAAAATATTGACACAAAAAGGTGAATAAAAGATAAGCCAAGTAATACCTCTAAAGTTGAAGACAAAATTATTATTCCTCCTGTGAAATATTCATTCTTTTTCATGTATTTTCAGAGCGAGGAATTTTTTTTTTTCCACATAGTTTCTTTTCTTCTGGAGAAAGTCTTATTTCTTTTAGTTTAGCTGGAATAATAAAAGTAAAAGAATATATATATACACTGTAAATAACACTGGGTTCCACACAATCCCTTCATGTCGTCCCAATGCAAATTGATTAAGTTAACTCAATGGTTTTTACAATTTTAAATTGAATGAACATAAAATAATTAAGCTGTAAAAACTCAAGAATTGTGCCGTTTCAGCTTATTTTAAGTAAGTAGTTAGAACAAGCAGCAAAAATATTTTTTTTAATGGTACAGTCCCTATAGAAAATGACCATATCTTGAGAAAATGTATACCTTTACTCACATTACACTCTGCTTTCAAAAGACCTTTGGGATAAAGTTGTAGAAGGCACAGGATAAGTCTACTAAAGGCTAGTAAAGTTATTTGGAACGTGATCTGATTTCAGGCTGTATGACAAATAAAGTAATGATTTCAAAGGCGTATGATGATTTTCTATAGGAACTGTCTGTTAACGATTTTTGGAAATTACACAGTATTTAACTGTAATATGAACTGTATTTTACTGTAGGACAGTTTTGCTGTTTGTTACTGTATTTTAAAGTTGCATTGTGAAAATGTTTTACAGTAAAGTTATACAATATTATAAATACATATACAGCAAGGTAAATAGTGCTGTAAATGTAAATACAGTATTTTGCTGTAATTTCCTGTAGATTCTACAGAAATTTGTTAACGATGTATATTATGAACTGTGATGAAATAATGAGTTATGATGAGAAATTATGTTGAAAAATGTGTTGAAAATGTCTCTACGTTAAACAGCACTTTGGAAATGTTTAAAAAAAGAATAAATATTTTATTGGGGGGATAATAACGTTGTCATATGAGAAATTCTCATCTCTAAATAAGAGTTCCACGTCTGTCGTGGAAGGAATCAAAGTGTGCGCTAGGTTTCTGAATGTGATGATGAACATCATGAAGTTCTTCCATTTTCACTTTAAACTCATGTGCTACAGATAGGCTACTGAGTTGCGTTATGCCTCATAGCTAACAGCTGAAATGTCATCAAGAGACCTTTCCAGTCTGATCATGAGGTGGATTGCTCATATTTGTGGTTTTTCCCTGCACAGAGCTGCAGCAAGGTCTCTTGGTAATTTCTAGCCAGAAAGAAGTACATGACGGGATCCAACACGCCACTGATGCACGTCAAAGCTGAGGTAATATGATTTCCCAGATGCAGCATTTGTCTTTCAGATTCTGACCTCGACATGTCATCGTGCAGTTTGATAAAAAACAATCTGTGAATGTGATACGGCACAAAAGCGATCAAGAAGTTGACCACCGTGAGTACAATCATCCTCATGGCCTTGCGCTGAGCTGGCGTCCGTTTTTGAAAAGCCATCCGTTTGACCTTCCAAAATATTAGAATATAAGAAACACTCAAAATAACCAAAGGAATGAGAAATGAAACAGCGATTGACACCAGGGCGCCAGTGGGATTTGAGGACTTTTCTATGTATAGGTTTTCACACACCGTCACGTTCTGCCATTCTCTAGTCACTTGGCTTCTGGAGAACAGGATGGGCATCAAGGAAATGGTCACCATGACCCACAGGACCACACAGACCACGTTGGAATTCCTGGTCTTTCTTAGATTTTGAGTTTTGAGAGGTAAAACGCAAGCCAACAGTCGGTCCACGCTGATGCAGGCCATAAAGTACATGCTGCAGTAGAGGTTGACATAGAACAGGAAGCCCACCACACGACAAGCCGCTTCACCAAGAGGCCAATGGCAGTCGGACAGGTGATAGATCACTCGCATTGGGAGCACTAATATGTAGGACATGTCCGCTATCGCCAGGTGCTTCAGATACACTTTGGAAGGGGTTTTGGTGGTGTTGCGATGGCAGAACACCCATAGTGCCAGAGCATTGCTTGGGACTGAGAGGATAAAGACGACTATGTAGAAGACGGCAAGCAGGATGTTCTCTGTGTGAGAGCTCAGGTAAATCCGCTCTTCAGAGTGATTCGACATAGTGCAGGTCTGTCCTTCGAGACGTTGAGCTGCAGAGTCAAAATAAGTATCAGACAGATTTTAGCTCTGTTAAGAACTGAAGAAACTTACTCTGTGTATGTGTGTTTGTGTGAATGTTGTTTAAAACCTCCCTAAGTAGCTACTTTTCTAGCATTTTGTGATGCAATAGTCCCTCATGGATCTACTGTGGGATTAAAAAAAAAAGTCTGGGTTCACAAAAAAAAAAAGATGGCTTGACCCGAAGATGTAAAAAGAGAGGTGAATTTTATTCACAGTACACCATAAAATTTCCAGTGGCAAAAAGTATATATAGTGGCATCTTTTTCAATTAAAATGTATTTATATATATATATATATATCTTATCTACTCTAATACTGTTTTATTATTATGTAAAACAACATTATTTGTTAGTTGGCTTGACTTCAAAAAGTGAGTAAAACTATTAAATGAAGTCAAATTAACAGTTCCAAGTTACAATTACTAACGTTTAAGTGAACTAAGGCTATGTGTTTACTCACTTTTTTAAGTAAAGTAACATAAGTAAAGTAAGTAACTAATCACGTTTGACAGTTTGAGAGTATAAATATAAAATGGAAATATTTTAACACTCCAAACTTAGACATAAAATCAGTGCTAAATGTAATGTACAGACTTACTCAGTCAAGTCTTTTTATTGTTGTTGTTGATGTAGATTTATATAGTGCTAATGGTCAAAACATCTTTACAGAGAGAACAGGCAATAATAGCAATTATGGAATTATTCTATATAAATTATGTTATTAAATATAGCTTATAGGCTACTAAATACAAATTGGAAATCTTGTAGCATATTTTAAAGTCTAAGTCAGAAAAAGTCAGTGCTGAATAATAATAATAATAATAATAATAAAAAAACGTTATTTAAAGAAAGAAAGTAAATATTAACATCATAATTAGTATGTATATTAATTGAAAATAGTAATGGGTACTTACAGGTTTAGAGACTGAAGCATCCAGCGCATTGACTTGAAGATAAAGAAATTACCTTTTGGCTGTAGACCAACTCAGCTGAATGTTGAGTCGTATGAATGATCATATCTGTTCCTGTTTTAGTCATATGCTTTCATTTCACGTAAGTGGTGGTATGTACAGAAATGACATGATCAATTCCTAAAACAGAACCTGTATTTTTTACAACATCCCTAATAACGCATACCACCACCTGCTGGCCCCTTTAAATGCTGCATGTGATGACTACAACTTCATAAGAGAAACTTGGCATAGTTCAAATTTGCAGGGATGGAAGACATTTTCAGAGATGAATCATTAAGCAGATCGCCAACCTGATTTCACCAAGTAGGACATGTTCCTGGATTAACATCTATGTTGATCCTGGAACAACATTCCAATCAGCCAATCAAAATTAAGGGATACGTTTACCGTTTTTGTTAAGTTTAGGATTACAGTTAGGTTTATGCACTTGTAAGGTTATCCAACTATTATTCCCCTCTGATTTTGGGATTAATTTACAGTTATGGATTGTTGGGTTTAGGGGTAGGGAATAGGCATGGATTACATTTTCGAACAAAATGATGTTCCAGGATCAACATAGATGTTAATCCAGGATCGCATTGTACTTGGCAAAATCGTCACGTGCTTAAGCAAGTACACAATCAGACAGTGTTCAATGTGCTTACCTTAGCCCCCATTCACAACGATTAATTCGTTACAAGCAACGTAATCAGATTACCTATTTCAAGTAAATAATAAAGTAACACGTTACTCAATACAACATATTTTACTTCTTCAAAAAAATGTAACGCTAGTCACTTGATTGACTGACAGCACTCATGTCTCTGCCCGCAGCCAGGGAGTCCAGAATTTGGTCCATATATGAGATTTTTTTTTGTCCAATTTTTGATAGATGCCATCATAAATTGTGAAAATAACTGATAGAAGAAGCCTTTAATATCAATTTAATTTGTAATTATTCAAATGGACAAATTCTGACTGAGGAATGAGCTAGTCAGATTGCTTGCATATAGGATAGTTTTTTATTTATTTATTTCAAACAAGTTTTAACAGATTCCTAATTTTTAAATGATGGATGATAATAAATTAGTATTTTAAAAATATGAAAAAAATGAAATTTCTTTATTTAAAAATCTTATCTCATAACATTATTTATAAAACTGCAGTAACCTACTGTTTAAATGCGCATTTGTAAATAAACACTTCGTGGTAAAATAGTATGGTAAGCACTTAATTGTATAGGAAATATTTTGTTGCATCAAACAGTGTGGTTATGATCACCATCCGACAATAAACTAATCCAGCAAAGATTAGTGCTTAAAATGTCACTAAAATGCAGTATTTGTATTTCATAATTTAATAGAAATAGAGGCAAAAATGTCCGCTTTTTGACAAAAAAAAGAAACACCCCTCTCGATAGGCTGGCTACAGGCCTGCTTGTTGAAAATAAGGAATATTCGGAAAATGCTGAAGTTTTTATTATTAGGCTATTATTAATCCTGTTCTTTGTGTCGCCTAATCCAGTAAGGAAATGTGTTTAAGCTGCTCCTATACAGACGCAAATTCACATTTCCTTAAGCCTGGGATTTATTTACTTCACGTTTCATTTTTGGTCTAAAAGAACCTTACATTTGTGAAAAATAGAAATTTAAAAGTACTAAAAGTAAATACTAAAAGTACTATTTTACTTAGTAAATACTAAAAGTGGCATAGTGGTTAGCACTGTCGCCTCACAGCAAGAAGGTCGCTGGTTAGAGTCTCAGCTGGGCCAGTTGGCATTTCTGTGTGGAGTTTGCATGTTCTCCCTGTGTTCGCGTGGGTTTCCTCCGGGTGCTCCGGTTTCCCCCACAAGTCCAAAGACATGCGCTATAGGTGAATTGGGTAAAACTAAATTGGTAGTATTTGAGTGTGTGTGAGAGTGTATGGGTGTTTCCCAATACTGAGTTGCGGCTGGAAGGGCATCCGCTGCGTAAAACATATGCTGGAATAGTTGCCAGTTCATTCCACTGTGGCGACCTCTGATAAATCAGAGACTAAGCTGAAGGAAAATTAACAAGTGAATGAATATTACTAAAAGTAAGCCCAGCCCTGATGAAAAAAGCAACACAAAATTAACCTAACACATTACTTTTACATAATTTGCTTATGAAATTTAAATGTTATGGCAATTAGACAATAGACTATATATAACTTTCCCATATTGAAATCTAAATGTAGCTAATGCTTCTAGACAATTGTAGAATCTATGACACAAATGATTCTAGGTAGGCCTACACTTAAGTGACCAGTAAGTCATAAAATCAGTGCTAAATAAAATAATAAAAAAATGTGTCTGTCATCAACGGCTTTAAAATAAAAAAGAAAGAAAATACTTGTATTATATATTGTCTATATATACTGAATATTACTACACACTACTATAAAACAGTAAATTAATGGGATCTATAAATTAACACAAGGCATGAGATTTTTAATAAATCAAAAAACATAAATTTGTGGATTCTTGTCCAAGTGTTTGACTGGAACAGTTACCAGACTGTGTAAAGGTATACAAGAAAATATAAAAGTGAAAAAAAAAAAACACAAGTCAGCTGGAACTATCTGCCAAAATGTTTAATAGAAGCACTTGCAGTGGAGAAACCATAGGCAAGAGGCCACGTGAACAACAAGCATGCAGAACTTTATTGTTTTAAGACCTACACTCGTTTGCACAGATTGTGTTTGCAATTAAAGCTATACAAAACCAAAGGAAACTTTTTTTTTATTTACAAAACGGTCTGTGCAAGCATGATTTTCTTCTATTACATTCTGTCTCGCTCTACAGTTTTATATAGGCATGCATAGAAATAAACTTTGGTACAATATGTTAACAAAACTAAAGACAATCTCTGAAATAGAGAAGTTACAGTATGTACATATGAAGTAGAGGGCAATTTTATCAATCACTACAATTTTTAGTTTACATTTAGACATCAATACTCATTAATTTAAGAGCACAGGCTGTATGAGCGAATCAAGGATTTTCAATATAGATTGGTTAAGCCAGGTTTAACCTATCCTAAATATACATAGTATCTAACACAGTATATATATAGTCAGTTGTAAGGATGTAATTACAAACTTTGGCAAATAGGCACAACTACAGAAAATACAGACAAATGTTCACTGCAAAACTGTTGTCAGTTTATAATTCTAAATCTTACAGACATTGGCAGTGCATAAAAGAAAGACAAAAAAAACAGACACAATGTTTGTCATTTTGTGATAAGAAGTTAGTATACGTACAGTACTTTTTTTCTGGTTATCGCTACAACCAATGTTTAAAAAAAAAAAAATCTAAATCAAAATAATATACAATCATTAGAAGACAGTAAAACCCAAAACATTGTTTACATACTATTTTAAATCGAATACTTTTAGTCTCTCTTTATCTTGTATGAAAAATAAATATTCTTTTCAAACGAAGTGCTCTGTAAAATCCTTGATCAAGAGCCTGCTCTCTGCATTTAAACTAGATACTTTTTTACTTTTTAAAATAAATCAGTTTATCTTTTTATATGTTGGTACTTTGCAGAGGTTCAAGTTTAAAACACCAAATAATGGATGATGGCCATTCAGCTGAAGAGAAAATAATGACATGCAATAGCCATGCCAAAACAAAGTTCGCTCTTAGACAACAACATTATCTGATTGAACAAATAAAATCAACAACTTAAAAGCAAATCAGGAGTGACCACCTCATTAAGAGATCAACCAATGGTTGCAAAGCAGCAAAGCATTCTATGCAGCATCCTTAGCGCCAGTTACCGTGGGGATAGCTGATTTACCGGCATTCCCGTTGTGCGGCCGACTGTAGCTGTTGAAGCTGGGTGTGTGAATGGTACGGATACTCTTCGCACTCTGACTCAACATAGTTGGGGACAAAGGGGAGTGGGAACAGGAAGAGGAAGAAGAAGTGGAAGGTCGACCATTTTGTGTCTGCGTGGGAATAGAGAGGCCTTTAGTGCTGTGAGTGGGAGGGGCATATTTTAAAGAACCATTAGAAACAGAGGGGATGTGGGAGGAGGGGGTGGAACTGGATCGAGGGGGCGGGATAGATGACTTGCTGGTGGGAAGGGAAGAAGATAAAGGAGAAGAAGAATTAACATTATTAGTAGAATCAGACTGGGACAAGCTTTTTCCCGTACTAGAGGAAAAAGCAGGAATTTTAGAAGCAGGCACGGTAGGAGAAGTGGATTTGGGATCTCCTCCAGATCTCTTAGCACTTCCATTAGCCTGCAAACAAAGATGCCAAAACACACTGATTGTCAACAAAAGGATCTCATGATTAAATTAGGCAAAATATCTTAGCATGTTTAAAATCATACTACTGGGATCTACAGTTAATCATGAAAGAGTATCAAAGACATGGAAACTACATACATATAAATGACAGTACTAAAGGCACACACACAAAACTATCTGTCTTTAGAGTCAGAATACAGAACTTTAAACAGATTGTAAGATGGAAAGAAGTGGGAAAGTGAGGGAGGGATTATGAGTTTTAGAGTGAGTAATGTTCAATGTAAGTGCAACCAACCAGTACTCAAGACCAAAGGAAGCTCCAGGAGGAATAGAGGAGGTACAATTTTGGGAGATGTCCACAGGATAATGGGGACTTAGTGGATTTGGGGACCCTGGGCAGTGGGCCCAAGGTTTAAGGATTCCTCCGAGAGGTAAACAGGGAAAAGCTCCAAATATAGGTCAAGTAGAAAAGCATCCTGACTTGCAAGGGAAGTTGAAGTGTCAGGCATTGGAGTGTGTGGGGGTTAGATGTCAGTTGTTTTTTAGTTAAACAGACCCTAGTCTAAGCATCCAACAGTGTTAGGTAAGCAGTGGCTGTGGTGTTTATACATCTTTCTTTCACTGTTGTAAAATTAGTTTGTCTTCTACAGCACCAAAGCCACAAGCAAAGCAAACATGCAGAAGCATTTGATGGTATTATGAAATAACAGTCAGTTGCCTTCGGTCACAGCCATTCAAACAAAGTAGCAGGAAAAAACGCCAACAGTTCAAAGACAGCATTCGACACTGGGCCTTTCGGCAAATAACAGTTCGTTCGGTCTCATCAGGTTCTTTGTTATATATATTTTTTCTTTTCAATACATGACCTGCAAGATCTAGCTTCCCTCTTAAGCATCCAGTTTATAGCTAGGTGTGTGTGTCTTTCTGACTGGACTAGTGGTCCTATGATATGACTACCTGGCGGAACTGCCTCTGAGAGTCCTGCAGTTTTTGTTGTTTTGTTGCCCTCTCTTTGTCTGAGGTGCTCGGTTGCTGCCGCGCCTTGGTAGAAACAGGCACTGGCATCCGACTAGTAGGTGAGACCACGTTGGCATTCTGCAAAAAGGATTTAAACCAAACAGAAGAGAAAAGGAATAAAAAGAAAGAAACAAAAAGAGCCATATTTGAGGTGGTTTGTAAACTAAATCACAGCAAGACAAAGCTTGCACAACACATCTGTGGTATCACCATGACACTGTAGTAGAGTATGTATACCAGAAAGAGGAGTAAAGAAGCATGCAAACCCAGAATACCAACAAAGTCATTTGAGGACTGCCTTAGAACCCACATGAAAGAACCAGAAACAATGTGTGACTATGGTTCTAAGACTGTGAAAGGTTGGCTACCTTAACCCAGGATTAGAGCACCATTGGTGAACACACACATGTATATCCATAAAACACCACTCAGGAAATAAACACACCATATTTGTAAAAAAATATGTGAAGGTGTTAAAAAAGTTTAGATCCCAGAGTTGGTAGCCTCCACCACAGGAGAGGCTAAGGATCTGTAGAAGTTCCTGGACAGGGTGGAACTGTTGTGAGCTATACAGGAGAGGGATAGACCCATAGTCTTTGCTAAGGTAGTAGGAGCTAGAGAGAGACCTGGTGGGTAGCGACTGGTGTTACTGAGACCCCTGTAGTTGGTATGTTGGTAGGCCTAGGAAGGAGCTGTGGTTTGGTCTTCTTTCGGAGACTAGGACCCTTACTGGCAGCAGTCAACCTAGGAACCAAGGTTTTGGAAGAAAGTCCTTTTTCTGAGTGCCCTGAACTCTCCACTACTTTGTTTTCTTGAGTTTCAGAATTCACTAGGCTTTCGGTGTCTTCTGAAGACTTTGGTCCCATTTTGCAAATTGTGTTCTCCAGCTGCTTTATTGTTTGCTCTAGACTGTCAAGGGTTTTGTAGGTACTTTTACGAATCTCATCAGTTCGTCCATTAGGTTCCTGTGAATTTGATTTTGAGGATACTGTTTTGGAGCTAGCAATTTCATACCTCTTGGTCTCTTTATGTTGTTTGACAGTGCCATCTGACTCTTCCTCATCCTCATAGACGACAACTTGCAAAGTCTTTTTGCCTGTTTTACTTCCAGCCCGAATAGCTTGTGTTAATGCTGCTAGCTGCTTCTTGGGAAATTTCAACTTAAACTTTTTCTTCCCATCTTGCTTTGCATCACCAGTAACCAGTAAGGATGAAGAAGAGTTCTTGACTTCACCATCTGTTACATCTGCAAGAGTTCTTTTTACAGACTCTCTTTCATCTCCATTCTGCTTGACCTTCTCTCCTCTTGTCCATTCTTCTTCCTCAGTTTCCTCACTCTCCTCGTCTATTCTTTCTTCTGCAAGCATCCGATCTAGCTCCTCCTCACATTCAAAAATGGTAGAGAGGCGCTTGTAAGCTGAGCGGATGTCCATTGGCTCATCAAAGATTATGATAACTGGCTTTTTATTGGAGTTATCAGCTCCAGGAGGGCCATTGGTATTGGTTTCAGCTCCTGATGCCATGCCACTGTAAGAAGAACTTGGTTTTTTGTTGCCAAAAGTCACTGTCTGTACACTTCCTTTCTTGGCATTGACAAGCTGATGGTACTCTCCAGTGGAGAGGGCTTGAACCTTGGTGTTGGTTATCATAAATGCAAAGTTATCAGGAGGTGGAGGAGGTGGCTCTTCTCCTGAAAGATCGGGACTGAGAAAAGCCTCATTATTTTCCTCCATTTGCTCAAATTTCCTTTCCTTCACCTTGGATGAACCAAATGGAAGCTTTTGATTTTCTAAACCTGTCTCGACAGGGATCGCTTTAGAAAGAACAGGTTCAGTGTCTCCAAAAGAGACTGGTGAGCAAACAGCTGTTGGAGACTCTACCCTCTCCTCTACGCTAACCTGCACTTGAGCAGCCTTGACCACATGAACCTTCCCTTGGGTTGGGCTACCAGGAACTTCTTCCCATGGAGAGGCTGGATGTAACTTCAGCGAGGCTGAACGAGACAGCTGATTTTGGTGCTGGGTACCAGAAAGGTTGGCTTGGCCAATATTTTCGAGGGCATCTGATTTGTTATTGGAAACCTGCAGCTGGCTTTGGGATTGGTCAGAAGCATTGATTTGTGACACCTGTGATGGGAGAGACTGTGATGCATCTCTACGCTCAGTTGATTCCTCTGATGGTGATGGAGTTCTCTTCGAGATCTGAGCTGTGACATAGTAGATGACCTTAAAAGTTCAGAGTCAGAGAAAAGAAATCCATTAGTTAAAGTTCCAAAAGAAAAATGTCAATTTCTTAGGAATCCTATCTGAAAATAATCTTATATTCTACAACTGGATTGTGCCTTTTTGGTCTTTACAAAGCTTCATTAAACACTATTGCTGGTACATAGTTCTCAGAATAACCCATTAGGGGTTATTAAAATTAAAATCACTGTTTATTAACCACTTATCACTAAGACTGAGAGTTGTTCTTCACACAGAATGCACCAAATGTATCTTGTCGGGCTTTATAATAACTTGTCATCAATGATAATTATGCTATAATGGTAACAAATACTGCAGCTCACCCCGGGAGTTTGACGAATAGTATTGTTGCCATTCTCATCTGTGTCAGGATTCTTGTCATCTTGGTTTTCTGTGTTCTGTAGTTTGTGGGGAACAACATGACTTCACAAATAAACAAGCTCAGTCTAGAAGCTACTCTAAGACCACTAAAATGTAAAGGCTGCTTTTGAAGACAAAACAAGGATTATTTGATTATCAAAATATAGACATAGAACTGTCATAAAGTGAGCTTCTAGCCATGATGCCAATAATACGTTACAGCTGAAAATAAATTCTACATCTTATCTATACTAATGCTGATTATATTATTAAATAAGCAACGAATTAATTTACTGTAATTTGTCATTAAAATAAATAATATTCATTCATTTTCTTTTCGGCTTAGTCCCTTTATTAATCCGGGGTCGCCACAGCGGAATGAACCGCCAACTTATCCAGCATATGTTTTACGCAGCGGATGCCCTTCCAGCTGCAACCCATCACTGGGAAACATCCACACACACTCATTCACACACATACACTACGGACAATTTAGCTTACCCAATTCACCTATACTACATGTTTTTGGACTTGTGGGGGAAACCGGAGCACCCGGAGGAAACCCACGCGAACACGGGGAGAACATGCAAACTCCACACAGAAACGCCAACTGACCCAGCCGAGGCTCGAACCAGCGACCTTCTTGCTGTGAGGCGAACGTGCTACCCACTGCGCCACCGTGACGCCCTAAAATAAATAATATTTAAATATTTAAAAAAATAAATGTTTTAACAAATCCGAACAAACAGACCAGAATTACACATAAAAGTGTATAAAAGAATAAAAACAATGTGTTGTTGTAATGTGATGTCCACCGAAGTTCGAGAATATATGTGTACATCAAACTGTATGATTTTTAACAGTGAGAAAATACTGAAAAAAGGTTTCAGTGAAGAGATGCAATGAAGGTAAAGAGAAAAAGTGATACTGAAAATCCATCAAATAAGTAGGGAGGCTTATACAGTAGCAGGCATGCAGCAAAGTGAGAAGATCAAAGAACAAATTCTGAACTCTAGACTGCCTGAAAGTTTCCACTAACATCCTAAAGAATAAACTGCTGATGCATACTGTATTGTTCAGACATGGACCCTTCTGAAGAGAAAAACTAACTGGCCACATAAAAGTAGGTCTTGATAATTTCCCATAAATGTCTTACGTGACATGTTTGATATACCTGGGTTATATAACTTAGTATATAAATGTACAGTAGGTAAAATAGCTTTAGAATTTGAATTGCCTTCAACCGATAAATGTAAAAATGAAAACACACACACAACACCCTTTGACAGTAGTGTCGAAAATCTAGTTTATTGATTGGATGACTCTGAGCACACAAAGCCAATCATATCTGTTTCTCCTTTTGGCACACACTACATAAACACAATCAGCACAGTTCATGAGTTCAGTGGAAATAAAAGAAAAGGAACAGAATTTAAACTTAAAGAACAGTGAGGACAGTTTTGCAGTGTATACCCATCACAAAAAGTGTATAGGAAAGTTAGCAAAGGGTAAGAAAGCCAAACAAGCATTGTAAAGTGCAGCCATCAGGGACAAGCGGCTGGCACAGGCAGGCAGTTGGAGGGTCTACTAAAGGACATCATATCCTTTACCTTCTTATCTTTAAGGGGCAGTAAGACCCCAGGTCTTAGCTCTCTGATCTGTGGCTCTACCAAACCCTTGAGCCCTACCTCCTTAACAGAGCACTTCTGGAAAACCTGAAGAGAAGAATTTGTGAGGAAGGGGGTTAAAGATTAGAATCTGCCCATCGTTAAAAGTGGGGATGACTGGTGTACAATTCCATAGAAATGATCTACAGTGGGTTTTATCATTGTTTAGCCTATCAAAATTTATCTGAAAAACTTGATGTAATTTTTACACTATTTTCTGCTATTGTTTTAGGACTTTCAATAAATTTCAACAATCTGGAAAATTACTAGGAATATACATAAAAATAAAGATAAGATAGTAAAAAATGTCCAGTTTGCAACATCAACGAGCATGATGAGCTGTTTTTTATGACTTAAAATCAATGGAAGTAAAAGAGCGGAGGTTTGGACACAATTAGGTACCAATAACTACACCTGCTTTTACACAAAAGAATAAGGTCAATAATACATACATTTATTTTACATATATTCTGAATACACTGCCGTGCACTATTCTTTTTACATTTAATATATATATATATATATATATATATATTTTTTTTAATTTAAAGGGGAATCATTTTATATTTGTTGGTAGAACTGGAAAAATTGTGTGATTTTATTTATTTGGGAGAACTATGTTAGGTATTTACAAAACAGAAGCTTATCTATGCCACGAGAAATGAAACTGCCACCACATGAGCCACAGGCTTAGGCACACCAAAGCAGCTTAACACCCACACCAATGCAGTTTCACACCCTAGATCATTCAAGATCATTACACTTATTAGTTAAAAGTCAGTGAGCATGTGCATGTATACATTTTAATACCCATTGAGAGCATGTTATTATGCCTGTTAAAGGTCTGTACTTGTTGTTTATGCGTGTATGTATGTTTGAGTTTTTGCGTATATCTCACCTGTAGCTCTGCCATAATCGTGTCTCCTTCATCTTCTTCTTCAGTGATGGCCGAGGCAGCAATAGGTGGAGGGGTGATGGGTTTGGGCTTTACCTCTGGGGGCATCTTTGGTTCAGGCTGAGACATTGTTGGACTGTTGGACTCCTCTTCACCTTCCTAAAAAGCATTTCAACAAAGACTTTTTATTTTGTTTTATTTTTAATTTTTGGTTTTGAGCAGTATTCATTTCATTGACGACTATGTTTATTCGTCAATGACGTTTTTTCACTGACAAAAACTATGACGAAAATGTACTGACATTTTTGTCAACAAATAAAGATGAAACAAAAATGTTTATGGAGGGAAAGTTTGTTAAAAGATCCAGTCAGAAGGAATCTCCTGTGTGTTAGCGAGTTGAGCTGTGCACATTTGAACTGTAGCCTATTCTGATCTACCCGGCAGGACATAACCAATCATTTGCTGCATACCTCATTAAACGTCCAAGCATGTCAATATGTGGGAGAAGAAAAGCTAAGAGCAGGTAGAAATAAATATGAATAACACTTGAAATGCACTTTTGATACAAAAAAAAAAACATTTTAGCGCATATATTGTTCGTCAAATATTGTTTACTGATCACACACACAATCTTTGCCCTCACAGACAATTTGCTTTTTAGTAGTATGGCCTTGGAATTAATCAACTTTAAATTGGACTACACGCAATTCCCTTTTACACTAAAAGCATCAACTGACCACAAAATGCTCTTATTTTCACTTTCGATTTGGTAATTGCACACATTTACCAGTGTAACAATCGCCTTGCCCTGACATCCCTACTCATTTGGTCGTACAAATTGTATTAGTAAAGTCTATGATCTGTGCACTCATTTTTAAACTGACAGCAGTGAAATAAACTTCGAGAACACCTTCAGTGCAGCAGAATTAATTATATACAATTTGTGCAAATAAATACAGCTACCTAAATAAATACATCAAATATATATTTAGGCCTAACTTTTAAATGTGGGCCTGTATTGTTTAAACCTTAAAGGGGACCTATTATGCAAAAATCACATTTATAAGCGGTTTAAACAGTTGTGTGGCAACAGTATGTGAATATAGCCAGCTTCAAATGGTACAAATGGGCCACTATGCTGACACGTAGGCATTTGTAGCCCTGCCGTCTTTTCAAAAAAGAGGACAATCTCATTTGAATTTAAAGTGACATTCACCAAAATGACACAATTTGGCAAGATGTCCTCGCTGCAGTCTGTATCACGTAGTGGACATTTTAATGCCCACTAAGGTAACGCCCATACTACTGTGACGGTTGGGTTTAGGGTTAGGGGAGGTGTAGACGATCATCCACTACGTAATGGATCTGGTCCAGTACGTCATCAAGCTGCGGGCTGCAGCGAGGCCTCTCTCCAATTTGGACCAAAGCCTTCAAAGAGTTATCAAACATTATTTGTGGGGTATTTTGAGCTAAAACTTCACATACACAATCTAGAGACATCAATGACTTATTTTACATCTTGTAAAAAGGGGCATAATAGGTCTCCTTTAATATCATTAATGTTTATAAATGTGTTCTCCAGGGGTATTTAATAATAATTTTTTTAATTGTGTAACTAATATATTATGATTTAACTAGACTTATTAGATTTTAGTCAACTAAATCTAGAGTAGACTTAGTTGACTGAAACTAGACTAAAGCTACAATGAATTCAAAAGACTAAAGCATGATTAAAACTAAATGGCATTTTAATCAGAAGTCTAAGAATAAACTAAATCCAAATTTGATGTCAAAATCAACACTGCTTTTAAGACACAGCCCTACCGTTACAGACTCTTTCCTGCTGGTGTAAATGACCTCTCCAGAGCGGGTGGTGGTCATGCCGGTGTTGGTGGTGTAGTTCCGTCGAGGAGGGGGTGGAGGAGGAGACTTGTTGGTTTTCTCTGTGCTCTGAAGTTTAACTTTTTCCTGAGTCTTACTCTGTCTCTCTAGGTTGGATTTGATGGATAGGCTGGGTTTAAGAGTTTTCTCCAAGGCTGGCTTAACTGGTTTCTCCAGAGGTTTGGGAGGTTTCTCTGGAGCAGTCTTAGCTGGTTTCTCAGAGTTTGGCTGATTGTCATCTGCAAAAACAAATTTAAAGGTCCCATGAAATTAAAATAATGTTTTTAGATGTTAGTATCAGTATTGTTAGTTTTTAGGATATCTAGCTAGTGCGCTTCAAAACTGTGACAAAATTCGCGTTTAAAACCGATATTAACATGTAAGGCTTGTAGTTTGTCACTTTTGCCTAAATGGATCAACATTTTTTTTCACGTCACCTCATACTTCAGTTTCTCATCAAATCTTGACCAATCAAATGCTCTCTAGTATGTGACATGCTCCGCCCCCTTCAAGACGCTTCATGTTTGATGCGCTTAAGCTCAACCACTCTCACTGGCAGAGTGGTGATAAAGCAAAACGCTATTGGTCGTTTTTTGAATAGGGGATGTCCCACCCCACTCTTGTTTCGGTTGAGATTAATTCAAACATTGAATAAAAATGCACGTTTCAAAGCACTTCACAGGACCTTTAAGTACAAGCATAGCTAAATAGGAATCTTAAAGGAACACTTTTTATGGAAATAGTCTCATTTTACAAGTCCCCTAGAGTTAAACAGTTGTGTTTTACCAATTTTATATCCATTCAGCTGATCTTCGGTTGTAGAGGGAGCATTTTTAGTGTAATTTAGCATAAATCATTGAATCGGATTAGCATCTTGCTCAAAAAAAATGTAAAAAAAATAGTTTTTTTGATAATTCTGGTGTAATAATCATAAGATATTAGGCAGCGTTGTTACCTAATTACCTACCTGGGGACTATTTTCAGGTGCTGCTTAATATTGCGCCTGCTGCAGCCATGGTACAGCAGCAAATTTCTTTGATTATTACGGCAAAATGAGAGTATAGCTTCTAGCCATATAAGCCTAGAAAATAGCAACTTTTCATTTTCCATTAGTCTTACATGATGTAAATACAGAATAGTCAAACTTTAAATAGGAAATTTATTAATTTTTTTACATTTTTGAGCGAGATGCTAATGGTCTAATCCGATTCAATGATTTATGCTAAGCTAAGCTACACTAAACGTG